>APFE031094949.1:160436-183135 GCA_000404065.3 Pinus taeda | reverse complement strand
GCTCCGTCTAAAGTTTACAAATCAAACAACAAAATCAAACAACAAGCTTCTCCCCAGTGGAGTTGCCAAATTGTTGAACAGGTAAATCCCCTCTGCAGACAGAGGTGATCCCACTAGCCCAAATGGGGTCTAGCAACAATCACATAACGCTAACATGCAGGTTCCTAATTGAAAATCAAAGATCGATGATGATGACCTACCTGGATTCCAACGCTAATACTTGTAGAAGAATCGTCGCTCCCATTCCTTTTCTCAGGCTGGTCACAATCCCCACTATCCTCATGAACGGACACCTGCACATGCAAAGAACGACACAAATACAAGCATAAAATCCAATAGATGCAACTATATATCAGTCAGAAAAGATATAACTCAATCATCATTATGAAGACAATAGGAGTGGAACCATAATGAAAGTCGTCCATTAATGAATAAAAGCAGAGAAAGATACAACCAAGGTTCTAACGTTGAACCTATTCTCTGGTTGGGCGAACAGCTAAATATGTCTTGCACAAGACCTTCTCTCTCTCAGGATTCTGGCAGCATAACCTCCCTATGCTCCAAAATTCTTACTATCACTCTAGCATTACTTCAGCACTCACAAAAACTCTAGCAAAACTAGCTTGTTTAATGCATGAGGACAGTCATTTATAGATGGAGTTGGGAGGAAGATACAATGTACCAGGACGCCCATTGTGGATTGGCATTATCCCTGAAAAGCCACTGAGGATATTTTTCATTAGTTGTCATGATAACTCTCGACCTCTGTCCTGTGGATTTTTCCCTCAAAGAACTTCATGACAAGAGAGGAAAAAACATATGGGTGCGCGTTGGCCAAAAATCATTACCAAATTTAGGTGGCGCCGGTGTTTCTCTAGGATAGAGCGCCAATGGGCGCGCCCCCTTTTGAGGATCTGAGTCATTGGAGTGGGTAAGACATTGTGTACCTGTGCCAATGGAAAAATGGCACTTTTCAGGGATAATTTGCAAAAGGTGTCTTCAGGGAACATGAAGTACATACTTAGGGGAACATAATGCAAATGTTTTTAGGTTATGTCACTGCTCACAAGTCCCGGAATGTGTCCTCCAATATACGAAAACAGGGGGTAATAGGGAGGGTGACCAATGGTGACAAATTACTGTGTAACAAGATAGAAGCCTCATGTGGGTTGTATCATACACAAAAGATATGAAAGTTGGAGCTTCCTTGCATGTTGTAGCTTGCAGAAAGTAGGTTGGAGCCTACAAAAAACCAGATGTAGTAAGGAGTAGGAGCTTTCCTTTGCATCACAATAATAATAAAACCATGGTTTTCTCCCTTTATGGGTTTCCACATATATCTGGTGTCAATATGTGTTGTTATTATGTACTGATGTGATATTTTGGTTTTCTCATTGCTTGTTGTTTATATACTCAATCTACTGGTCATTATTTGTTAAGTTTCTCATGTAGTGTTTCATTTAATGAGATTAATGAAAATAATTTTAATGTACATGAATATACTAAATTGATTCACACCCTCCCCTCTCAATTTATTTAAGTTTTCATCAGTTAGTATCAGATATAGTTCCTTTGGTATAAGCCTAACAGCTTGAAGGTAGCTCTACTTGAGTCATGGACTACCAAAGTGTACCCGTGTTGAGTGCAACAAACTTTCATGAATGGATATCTGAATCAATCGCTTATGGACCTGGTGTATGGAAACTTGTATATGATCATTATTGTAAAGACTCCCCCTCTATGTAAGAACAATAGTGGAATGCTAAGGGAAAATGTGTTATGTTTAATAATATTCATATTAAGTATCTTGATACAGTAATAGACTTAAATTCTGCAAAAGAAATCTAGGATAGATTTCATCTCATGCATGAAGGAGACACTAGTAGTTGCACTGTCAAGAAGGAAAAGATAATGAAGTAAATGAAGAATCCCTGTCAAAAGGAAAGTATTCGGTCAAATGAGCTCTTTGTTAGTGTCAATGGACCTTATTACCATGAAGAAAAGACAACTGAAGAACAAGCCAAGCTTTACATAGACTTGACTGAAATAGAAAGATTGAATAATGAAAACAAAGATATAAAGAAAATGGTGCAAATATGTGATGAGAGAGAGCATAAGTACAAGGAGGAATTGTCAAATTGAAGAAGCAAGGAGAATAGAAGGGATGATGAATAACCAGCTAAAGGAGAAAGACGTACAATTTAAAAGATTAGAGTTTAAGATTATTTCATCGAGAAGATAGTTAGATGAAAAGAACAAGTTGTGTAAGAAACTAGAAGAGGAGGTTTCCTCCATGAAGAACTCAGAAAAGGAATCCATTAAATATGATAATGAAGCATCGCTAAAAATACCTATAGGAAAAGGGACAAGAACCATTTTTAGTAAAGAATAAAAAAAAAACAAGCAACAATCTCAAAAGCCAAAGAATGAGATGAAGAAGGGATTCACTGCAAGAATATCATTTTCTCCTGAATATGAATTGAATAGATTTGGAATATTAGAAATGAGATTTGTTGCTCCCTTGAAATATATCAAGTGTTTTTCTTGTCATGAACCTAGACATATTTCATCAAAATGTAAGACAAAGAACATCAAGCTTAATCAACAAAAAATGCAACAATGAGAAGACTTCCTCAAGCAATCAAACAGAGAAGACATTCATTCACAAAGTACACAAATCATTTCTATGGTTACCATTATCTATGCAATGAATTTGGACATAGAGCTATTGAATGCAAAATTTATGTAAATAAAAATAGAAACTACTCAAGAAAACAAAGATCATTTTTTCCATTGCTCAGCCATACAACATGTTATTTGTGTATCAATCTTGGCCATATGGTCAAAGATGTCTCTCCACTATATACTTGGTGTGCCTGTCTGTTGTTCGGGTTCAGATTTGGTTGGGTAGGCATATGGGGTTGTTTAGTTGGAGCAGGGTGTAAAATTTGTGGACGAGTAGGTGGTGAAGGCAATAAGGCTAGAGAATTGTTGTATGGGGCCTCCAGCCCTGGGGCGGTGCATTCCACTAAGGATTTGGTGGAGCATATGGTTAAAATGACTCGCTGGTTGGCTGGGAATGATACTGAGGTGGAAAGGACCAAAGAGGAGGTGTAGACCAAGAAGGATGAGCACGGGGCCCCCAAGAGGGAATGGATGTGGTCTGGATAGGGTTGTAATATGCATGGGATGACCCTTGCAT
The DNA here is from genome assembly GCA_000404065.3 of Pinus taeda. Classification (NCBI taxonomy): domain Eukaryota; kingdom Viridiplantae; phylum Streptophyta; class Pinopsida; order Pinales; family Pinaceae; genus Pinus; species Pinus taeda. The sequence goes on along the minus strand of APFE031094949.1, from coordinate 179,933 downwards.
GCCCTGCTGGTATGGCTGAGTCCCATGAGGTCTCCTTTATTTATGTAGTAGAGATGTTCAATCACCCTTTCAGCTCCTTGATATATAGATTTTAGTCCAAGTAGAGAAGGGAACATGCTTGTGGAGTGGTTTTCTTCATAGACTGAGCAGATTTCAATTGAGTTCAATGGACATTCATTCCGGGGGTGCCTCCTTGTGCATCTAGGGAAAAAATGGCTAAGCCTCTCTTTACTTTGTCCTGTTTTCTCTTAATGTGCATAGTGTCCATCTGTAGGGCAAGGGTTTGTAACACCTCACTCTTGAAATCCTCTAGCATGTTTCCAATTTCACCCTTTATGGATGTATTGGAAGAGGATGCGCTTACCATAGGTTGACTACCCCTACCCTTTTTCCTAGCTACCCAAGAATGGTTTCTAAAGATAGTCTTGATATCCTCATAGGGTAACTGGTAGATGTCCCCTCCTACTAACAAATTTCAGGTATCCAGAAGATCTTCCCTTACCCCTCTAAGAAGAACTAGCTTCAATGACTCAAGGTCAAGTGTGCACCTGGCCCTTTTGTAGCTAAGTTGCAATATTTCTTCATAATCCTCTAAGGATTCATCATGCTCCTAAGGTCATCATACAAATTTCCTCTTTAGTGTCTTTAGGTTTGCAGTAGTCTTGATACTTGTTGTTGAAGGCTTGCAGCATCTAATCCCAAGTAGTGATGCTATCCCCAAGTAAACCCATGAACCAACGCAAAGCTACATCCTTAAGAGTGGATGAGAATAGTTTCAACTTTTACTCATCATTGGTGTAGTCATAGGTTCTACATATGATAGAAAAAATCAAACAAGAAAGTGTCTCGATCTTTCGAGGTCAGGCCATGGAAATGAGGAAGGGCAGAGGGGCTTATATTCTTCATCTTAGTATCCCCATTGGTTTCTCCAATGGGGAAGGCACCCTTAACTCTTTCTCTATTTCCTTTGTCATTTCTATTTTCAGCCATTGGGTTAGTAGGAATGGGTTCTTCTTCTTCTTCTTCCCCTGTAGGCTCTTCAAATATCTCTGGTTGCTCACCTAAGGGTTCCTCCAATTCATAGCCACCGAAGAAGAGGGAATGTTGGCTATTTGAAGCGGTGGGAGTATTTGGAAAAAAAATCCCCTAAGATATCCCTATTCCTACAAGGCGTGAAAGAAGTGTTTTTATTTTTGTTTTGTGTTTTTAAAAATTTGAAAGTTGCATAATTGAAATTATAGACTGAATGAAAACTAACTAACTGAATGAAAACTAACTGCTTGAATGAAATCTTACTTGCAGAATGGAAAGGAGAGGAAAGAATGCAAAATGGAAAAGAAAGCAAACTAAATTACTCTTGCAGAAATGAAACTAATAGCGGAATATTAGAAATAAGAAATGGAAGAAAGAAAGTAGTAATCACATATTACTCAGTGATGCAGGTCCATTGGCTCGGAAACATCAGTGTATTTTAATAGACATAGGGGGTCTTGTATTTTCAAGGAAGTTGGATTCCTATGTATGTAATTATTAATGTTTTGAGTGGTTAAAGTAGGAATTAATTAGATAAGTGTGAGGATTATTGTAAATTCTCTTGAATGTAGGAGAACATGAGTGATTAATGATGAGGAGAGAGTTTGAAATCAATTGTAACTCTTATAGGTCTTATGATTTGAGGAACTAAAGAGGATTCTTAGGGATAACTGGAGCTAAAAGTGGACTTAGAGGATATTCAGGAGTTAGTTTAGCAGATTAAGGATCTGAACTAGAATTAGTTCAACATAACCTTTTGTATAAATCTAAGACTAAAAGGAAGAGTCAATCAGTAGTTAGAGAAGTAGTTAGTGAGTCTGTCAGTCAGATTGTAAGCCTACGGGTAGGAGAAGAAAGGCCATTGATATAGAAGATCATACTGAGAAGGAATTCTCTATGTAAATATTTGTTTATTAAAACAAACAACTCAATTTTGAGTTTATTTGCGTGTATGGAGTAATTTAATCTATGTGTGAACTAAAGGGTAGTTCTATGCAAAGTTGCAGTGCATAATGAGAGGCGAAATACAGAGAAGAGTACAAAGTGGTGTATCAGTTTTACATGCATTGATAGTATGGAAGGAAGTTTTAATGTTACAGTGAAGGTGAAGGAAGCAATAAAGCATGAGCGGAGTTAAGTTCAGTGGAAAATTTCGGTAGAACAATGAAAGACTAGAACCCTTAAGAAACCTGATACCATGGAGGAACATTGAAGAAAGGTCCTAAATGCAAGGCTGGGAAAAAAGGAAGAGGACCGTCAAATTATGTAAGATCAACAGATATAAATGGTGGAAAATACTAGTGGGAGTAGCAAAGAGCGGAAGTCCTTGAACCTGGTCAAAGTGCCGCAATAAACCCTAACCTTTGATCTTATTTCCAAACGCTGACATCACAAGTAACTTTGGGGGTTCAACTAGTTGTAACCCGTGTGTTAGTTGGAGGGATGCAGACCATAGGATTTAAAGGCCTCCATTATCCAATGGATATCGGGTGTTAAAGAAATCAAAGGTTAAGTCTAAGTGCAGGATCGAAGTTTTATAGACCAAGGTTTATGAACCATATCGGCTCCATGGAGCGGGTAAGTGTCGTGCAAGTTCCCGATGCAATAACATTGAGGACCGTCAGATCAAATGGGTTTTGATCTACAACGCAGGATCACCGAGCAACTCTATTGATCGGAGAAAGTATCAACTATCAGATTGAAGGTAAGATCAATGGTGGAGGAGCATTGATAAAACCACGCATCACAATGTTTCAATTATGAGGAATGAACATTGGGCCACAAGAATTTGAAGTGTGATGTCCGATGTGATTGGAAATTAGATTGCATCACAACATTCCAAGGTAGGAGTACCGTGCTCATAACAAGTGCAATATGCGAAGGTGCGATGTGAGCAGACCCAATAGAAATTGTGATAGTGATAAAGGAAAGCCTCGAGTAATGTGCAAAGGCTGTGGAAAAACGAAAAATGTATGGTTTATGTTGATTTTATGTGTATTTCTATTATATGAGGATTATAATAAAAATAAAGTGCTTAGAAGGGTTTTACGTGGTAAGTCCAATATAACCAAAGTGTAAAAAGTGGGGTTGATTATATGTGTGGGTTTAAGGTTTAATGGAAGTTCATGAGGGTGCATTAGCGAGTAATGAAAAGTTAATGAAAATGAGGTGAATGAGTCCCAATAAATGGATGTATTAAGAGTAGACTGTGGTTTATGAAATCATTTTGCAGAGAAGTAATAAAAAGGGACCTTAAATCATTAATTAGTGAATATTTGACTCGAAAGGTCATATTAATTCCTGGGGAAAAACATATTTTGCATTCTATATGAATATTGTGGATAATACACAGGTTTTCCTGCATCAAAATGGTATTAGAGCATAATTGTGATTGAAACATTTGGTATTAAGGCAACACAAAGAAATTCTATGTGAACATTTCTTTGAAAAGAATTTAGAACAGAGTTATGTTCTGAAGGTGTGCATACAGGCGAATGGTGATGAAAGCAGGCAAGAGGAGATTAGATTTTAATATGGCAAACAGTAATCACATAGAGGTAATGTATAGAAGAATACTGGGAGAATTGCAGATGCAAGACACAGAGGACAATCCATTCGAAGTACAGGAAATGGTGGAACAAGATCATGCAGAGATCTTGAAGGTGAGGTGATATGTTTTTTTTTATTTGATATGAAGACTAGAGAATGTGTGGTTTTTATAATGATGCACAAGTAGCAACATAATAAGGTGAGAAGGTTGCCACAATCTAGAGCAAGGAGTGCTCAATTGATTCCAAAGGAAAGAACCAGAGAAATGCTAAAAATACTGAGCTCAGAGGAGAGAAGCTTAGTGAAGTATATGTAGCAAGAAGGAGACTTGTCAGTGCAAAGCTATTGTTGCAACTCACAAAGGAAATTCCACAGAGGATGTGGGTAGAATTGTTGAGCAATGAAGCAAGCTGGTGAGAGTTTCTAAGTGAAAGAAGTGGTGGTCAAGACCTAGTATTTCATTTGTGATTGAAGTATAAGAGGAAAATTGTGTTCTTAAAAGGTGCAGATGATTTGAAGCCTAGAAGGAGCAGAGAGAAGTGCTCAAAGAGGTTCCAGAGAATACGGAACCAAGTGCTTGCCAAAAGACCAAGTACAGAGGAAAGCTTAGTGAGGTAAGTGGTAGCAGGGAGGACTTGCTATTGCAGAGGTTTTAATGTAGCTCATAGTGAATGAGTGAGAAACTCTTGAAGATAGAAGATGACTACTGATAGTCATAACAGAGATAACGGAGGTTCTAAGGAAGACCATAGTAGAAGGAAAGTGAAGAAAGAGAATACCAAGGCAAGTGGAAAGAGAATGCGTCAAGAGGAAATTGACAAAGATATTGCAGAGATGAAAGAACAACTCAATGTATTAATGATGATACTTGAGGAAATCCAAAGACTAGGTTGGGTCTTGAAGAAAAAGCTAGTGAAGTGGCATAAGTTACAGAGAAGGCTATGACAGAGGAAAGTGAAGAGCCTGGTGGAAGAAATCAAAGAGGTTGAGTTCAAAATAGAAGTGTCCATTTGTGAACTAGAGCGGGGTGAAGTTCTAGGTAAAGATGAAAATTTGAAGACTGGAACTTCAAGTGAGACCGAAGGGTCACATGATTTTAAATCTGATAATTTGGGTATGTTTTCAGGTGAAGCATGTGAAGAAGGAAAATTTGCTGATATTGTCGTAAAGAAAGAGGAAGAAGATAGGAAGAATCTAAATTCTGTTCTGAAAGGAGATGAGATAGATAGGTCTCATGAAAATACCTGTACATAGTTGGGAAAAGGTTTTATTTTTCAGCATATTGCAAGGACTAAAAGCAGAGGAAGTTGGACTCATGAGGATGGCCCAAAGAAAGAAGAATTAGAGAAGGACATCAAGCGATCAAGGGAAGGACTTGATGAGATTAAAGGGAAGACCATTGAAATATTTCTGAGTCATGTAAAGAACTTGGAACAGCAAGAGGACTTGGTGATTGAATCATCAAATGATATCATGAGGTCTTGTGGTTTTACAACTGACAAGTTGTGTGTGAAGGCAGGTATTGTAGAAGGCAAACCATTTTATGGAACTATCTTGAATGAAGCTGAAAATTGTCAAGTAAGGTATGATGATGATTGTCTTTCTAATGAAGAACAAGTTGAGTTATTACAGCAGAAGGAGTTCATAAATTCCTTACTTATTGGAGGAAGCATCTTCAGTGGAGATGAGATAGTTATGTCTTATGATAAGGAATTTGTTCTTGACGAGGACAAAGAGGAATTGATTTTATTAAATGGTAAAAGGGGGAGTCATGGATAGACATCTAAAACTATCACAAAAATTAAGGATCAAAATGAGGAACTAGTATCAACAAGATGTTATACTTGTGTCAAAGAAGAAGATAGTGAAGATTGTATAGAAATTTTGGGAGAAATTCCAAGTGAGATGGAAAATTTATGGCATGAGTTAAATATTTTGGAGGAAAGGCTATAAAACCAAAAAGTAAGTGTTTAGGTTGTAAAATTAGAACTGAATGAGAATGAAGAAGTTCACTATAGTGGACAAGGATAGGAAAACACCATTGAAATAGATGGTGTAGAGGAGAGACTAGCTGACAGTCTCATGAATTCTTTTGAGAATTCAAATCAGCATACTGGTGTGCTGATAGAGGAGGAGAAATTACAGTAACACACTGATGTGTTTCCAAAGGAAGAAAAGGCACAGAAGCCTTATGACTTCTATTTTAATAATTGTTTGGTGAGTGCAAGTTTAGTTGCAGATGCTGGAGGAAATTTGGCATAGATGAGCAACCAAGTAAAGATGGAAGAAAAAGATTATGTGGAAAATTTTAATCCATGGAACAGAGATGTTAAATTGCTGGAAAGAATGATGGAAAGACAAGATTCAATGCAGAAAGAGATAATCATGAAAGAGGGTAAGGATGAAAGGATGGCAGTAAGAATCCGACAACTTCAAAGAGAAGATAGAAAATATTAGTTTGAAGAACCACTGGACAACAGCAACAAACTAAAGCAAGGATAAAGAGATAGTAGTAAGTGGCAGAGTATGGACCAACCTAAGGATGTGCTGGAGATGGAGATTGAAGAGTTACGAAAAATAATGATGAAGTAGTCTATATGGGGGAAATTGATAACAGCAAGAGGTATGATCAATTAGAACTTGAACGTGATTGACAAGGAGAGGGGGATGAAACAAAAGACGACAGACATAGAGCAATAACAAAGGTACAAGGCATTTTGGTAGTTACAAACTAAAGTTTAGGACCCTGGAGGTTTTTCTATCAACATATAAAGACACATGATCAGGAGATAATGAATGTTTTCTACTTTGGGAGTCTGATGCAGGAGCATTGGCTCAGAAACATCATTGTATTTTAGTAGACATAGGAGGTCTTGTATTTTCAAGGAAGTTGGATTACTATGTATGTAATTATTAATGTTTTGAGTGGTTAAAGTAGGAAATAATTAGATAAGTGTGAGGATAATTGTAAATTCTCTCGAATGTAGGAGAACATGAGTGATTAATGATGAGGAGAGAGTTGGAAATCAATTGTAACTCTTATATGTCTCACGATTAGAGGAACTAGAGAGGATTCTTAGGGATCATTGGAGTTAAAAGTGGACTTAGAGGATATTTAGGAGTTAGTTCAATAGATTAAGGATCTGAGCCAGAATTAGTTCAATAGAACCTTTTTTATAAATGTAAGCCTAAAAGGCAAAGATAGTCAATAGTTAGAGAAGTAGTTAGTGAGTCAGTCAGTCAGATTGTAAGCCTATGGGCAGGAGAAGAAAGGCCACTGATTTAGAAGATCAAGTTGAGAAGGAATTCTCTGCATAAATATTTGTTTATTAAAACAAACAACTCAATTTTGAGTTTATGTGTGTGTATGTAGTAATTTAATCTGTGTGTGAACTAGAGGATAGTTCTATGTAACAGAAGTTGCATGTGCAGAATCAGAGGCGAAATACAGAGAAGAGTAGAGAGTGGTGTATTGGTTTTACATGCATCGATAGTATGCAAGGAAGTTTTAATGTTACAGTGAAGGTGAAGGAAGCGCTTAAGTGTGAGCGGAGTTAAGTTCAAGAGAAAATTGCGGTAGAACAACGAAAGACTAGAACCCCGAAGAAACCCGATGCCATGGAGGAACATTGAAGAAAAGGCCTAAATGCAAGGTCAACAAAAAAGGACGAGGACCGTCAGATCTTGTAATATCAACAGATATAAATGGTGGAAAATGCTAGCAGGAGTAGGAGAGAGCGGAAGTCCTTGAACCTGGTCGAAGTGCCACAATAAACCCTGCCCATTGATCTTATTTCCAAACACTAACATCATAACCAACTATGGGGGTTCATCTAGTTGTAACCTGTGTGTTAGTTGAAGGGTCATAGACCGTAGGATTGAAAGGCCTCTGTTATCCAATGGATATCGAGTGTTAAAGAAATCAAAGGTTAAGTCTAAGCACGGGACCGAAGTTTTATAGACTAAGGTTTATGAAGCATATCAACTCCATGGAGCGGGTAAGTGTCGCACAAGTTCTCGATGTTGCATCATTGAGGACTGTTAGATCAAATGGGTTTTGATCTATGGCACATGATCATCGAGCAACTCTATTGATCGGAGAAAGTATCAACTATTGGATTGAAGGTAAGATAAACAGTGGAGGAGCATTGATAAAACCCCACATCACAATGTTTCAATTATGAGGAATGAACCTTGGGCCAAAAGAATGTGCGAAGTGTGATGTCCAATGCGATCGACAATTAGATCACATTGCAACGTTCCAAGGTAGGAGTACCGTGATCTTAACAAGTGTGATATGTGAAGGTGCGATCTGAGCAAACTCGGTAGGAATGGCGATAGCGATAAAGGAAAGCCTCGAGTAACGTGCAAAGGCTATGGAAAAGCAGAAAAGGTATTGTTTACATTAATTTTATGTGTATTTCTATTATGTGAAGATTATAATAGAAATAAAGTGCTTAGAAGGGTTTAACGTGGTAAGTCCAATATAACCAACGTGTAAAGAGTGGGGTTGGTTATACGTGTCGGTTTAAGGTTTAATGGAAGTTCATGAGGGTGCATTAGAGAGTAACGAAAAGTTAATGAAAATGAGGTGAATGAGTCCCAATAAATGGATGTATTAAGGGTAGACTGTGGTTTATGAAATCATTCTACAGAGATGTAATAAACAGGGGCCTTAAACCATTAATTAGTGAAGATTTGACTTGGTAGGTCATATTAATTCCTGGGGCAAAACAAATTTTGCATTATATATGCATACTCTGGGTAATACTTGGGTTTTCATGCGTCACTTAGACACCTCCCCGTCAACGGCACCAAAAAGTGATGCACACCAATATTGCAGCAAGAATGTTGCAACTCCTAGGGCTACCAACTTTACTTTATCAACCCAGGGTTCATACAAACTTGGAGGTGACAGTGTTGTATACACAAGTAAAATTGATGGGTCTGCTCTTTTTCATTGCTTAGCTGGAAATAGACCACTAGGTTTTTTCAAGACAGACTTCTATGGATTCAGAAGAAGCTTGATTACTCATGAGAGAAATAGAAATCTACTATAAGAGAAAACTTGTCTACTATAGTAAGGAAGAAGACTAAAATCAAATGCTAAAAACACACCATTTTCTAAATAACTGCTAAGAGACTATGCTTAAAAAAGAATGCTAAGTTAACATGTATGCAATCCTACTATCCTAAGCATGTAAATTCAAAACATCAAACATTCTACTACTGTGGATGTAAATGACTAAAATAAATCTATTTTTTTCTTTTTGTCTTTCTTATGGAAAAGTGTGAAAGATAATCTCTTTTGGTGATGTGGCAGGTGGCTTAAGGATGTTGGTGAATGTTTTTAAGGTTGGGGAGACTAGTAGGTGACATTTTCTAGCTTCCTAGAGGCTTCTCTCTCAATTCAAACTCAAAATAGGCCACTACAGGAAAACCTACAGGATGTCCTAAAAACATACAAGATTCCTTGTATTTCCACAAGATCTAGCCGAGAGAAAAAGGATGGGTGTTGAAGGTGATGGAAGGCTTAGGGAAGGTGGTTGGTGGATGGAATGAGGCCAAGAAATACCTAGGATCACTCTAGAAATCAAAACCAAAGCTGGAAGATGGTTGGATTTTCTCAACAAGTTTGGAGATGTCTCCTAGTGAAATGATGAAATTGGCAAGGGTTTTAGTGCAAGAAAGGAATGATCATGGATGGATGAATTTGGAAGGAGGTTTTTGACTATGATATTTCTTTGTACTTCTGAAACACCTACACTACATCAAACATTGACATTTACCCAAAAATCATGTAAATAAGAAGAATTTCAATGATTAGGAAAACAAATTTTAATGAGCTATCTGTTTACTTCGTGAATGAAGAAAAATTGCAGAATAAGATGGAACCATTGATGAGATATAATGTAAAACTGAATATGGAAGAAATGATAACTAAATCCTACTCATGCAAATTGATCAAATTCTGGCCTAAGTACAGAAAACCCTAAATTCCATGAGAAACTAGAATTCTGTCTTTTTGGGGCTGCATAGGCATTCTTTCCTCAAATCATGATCCCTAAAGGAAGAAGTGAGGCCACCTATTAACAACTTTTTGATGTTCCTTTATCTCTTCTAAACTATTGCTGAAGTAAAGTAAAAATGGAAGCAAAAAAATAAGTAATCTAATCAAATCTACACTACTTGCAATGGAATAATCCTAAAGACAATTCAACCATTGAGCTATCAAATCAATCTAAGCATACAAATACAAGAAGAGGAGTTGTTTCTGCTAGGGTTAGGCCCTAACCCAAGAGCTTCAGCCCTCTGAGTTAACTCAATGTTGGATCAAGGAAATGCTCATTCTCATTATCAAAACATAAAATTACATAGCAATGTCTTCCACAAGTCTTGAACTCGAAAATTACTTGTGTTTTTACCAACAAAAAAAAAATGAATCCTAATGAGGCTATAGGCCTCTTTATTTATAAAACGGAAGTCTCCAGTGAATTCCTTAAATCTAGGGAGGCTTGGCTCCCAAAATCAAGATAAACTAACTCTTTAACTTCCACTTGTTCAGCTGCCTTTTGATCACCATGACTTGGCTGCTTGTAATCCCAGCTAGTGTGATTGATGGAGGAACATTCGAATTAGGGAGGAGTAAATGAAGAGGATTTACCTCCTACAATCTCTCTTCCTTGTCTCATTTGCATTTCAGCTCTTAATCTAGCCAAAATTCCCTGATTTTCTCTCACAAACCTGCATTCAATGCACATTAGTCCACTAGGCATAATATCTCACTTTGACTCATCTCATTAAACAATATATAATCAGAATATGTAATAAGTTGTGAGAAGAGTTTATTTGACTAAGCTACGAGATGAATTAAGGTCCATATAGTTACCCAATGACGAGGCTCATCAGTACTCCAACAGAGTCACTTTATGAACACAAGCATTGCTCTGCTGCTAGCGAGCCTGCACAGTACCCCAGTGAAGTTGTTTTATTCACCTCTCTACGTAGGAATCATTTCTCTTCCTTTTCATTTATTTTATTTTTTTCATTTCATTTTTCATTTTTAAAGATTTATGCATAGGCATTTTTTTATTTCAGAGGCCAAAGAGGGATCCTAACTTCTTGAGAGTACAATAGCTTGTCCCTTCCGAAAAGGATGCTTATAGATACCTATAACATACTTGTTAAGATTTCCCCCCTCTCCTTACTCTACTTGACTGAGTTGGAAAGGGTTAACCAAATATATAAAATTGATTATAGTAGGCGATAGTAGGTAAGAGTGCAAGTGACGTGATTTCACCATGACTCACTCTGAAAGGAACATATTTTCCTTCAGGGTATCACCTAATAGAAAAAATGAAGGATCTTCATAAAGAGAGGGAATAGACAGATAACCAAGTGTTTCTAGTTGTACAAGTCCTCTTGTATTTCACCCTACTTGTCTCAAGTGGCCAAATATGGTTTCATGCGGAATCTAATCCTACGGGTGTACGAGAAAACAAGCAAAGGAAAGAAGAAAGATGAAGCAAAAAAAAGTAATCAAAACAAAACAAGAAAGAAAACACTACTCCTACTCCTAAGCTAAGTAGAGCATGGGCCAACTGACATGAAGTAATATTTCCAATGCAGCCACCGATGCATTGGTTGACCCATGTAGGTGATAGTACGATTGGCAAGAAAGATATTCAAGCATACCAACAGACAAGAAAGATAAAGAAATTCAAACCAAATTGTTTGAAGTTTGAATGCATCCACAGAAAAGAAAACATTGAAAGCACATGAAAGGCACTCTGCAGATGTATCCTGGTGTTATATCACATTACATGTGGAAAAAAAGCATGTACACATCTTCAAACCTAAAAAACAAGAAAACATGAAGAAAGAAGAAAATTTCCATTTCATAACAGTGCTTGCTATGTATGACTCCCCCAATGCATGAGCAATGGGATCATGTGATTCTGGTGGAGAATGTGAAAATTGTGAATTCGATTGATTTTCAATGTGAACAAGAGAGTGATGAGGAACCTAGGGAGATTCAAGAGATTTTTTATCGGAAGTGGAACTGACCTCAAGGCTACAAGAACCTGACATAACCATCAACTTGGGCTAAAGTGCCTTGATAGCATGAGAAGTTTCCACTTCATCAAAATATGGATTGTCAAAGACTGGTGGCTTAGAAAGATCAACCGTATGTAAATCATAATTGTGATCAAATCAATGAGTCAAGAGATCATGACAACCATGATTATAAAATTCAAGATGGACAATGACATCCTCGTGATTTGACGAATCATTCAAAAGGGGTGATGAAAAACAAAAATTTTCACCCTTTAAGTTTCCAGAAATGAAAGATGAGAGATCGAGTGGATCCAGGAATATAGATTTGTCCTCTCCACAATCAAATGACAGAATGACATCCCGAGCATTTTGTGAATGATCAGAAGTGGAAACATTCAGATATGGATTTTCACAAGAGGAATCAGAAATGGAAGAATCATAGAAGATGTCAGGATAAACTGGATGAGGTGCAGACATAAGGAGGTCGTCCTTCACCTCAAATTCTTACTCGGAATCCCACACATACTCATCAAAAAATGATAGCACGGGTTGACTATTCAACACAAACTACGTCCACAACTTGATCCCCTTGAACATCACATGAGGAATCTGGAACGGATGAACACTGGTGGGCCCCAGTATTGCAGCAATAATGCTACAACTCTTGGGACTCCCTTATTTAATTTTATCAACCCGGTAGTTCGTAACAAACTTGGAAGTGACGGTGCTGTATGCACAAGTAATAGCTCTTGCCGCAGCTATCACTAGATCAGCTGGCGCAAGTCCACTAGGGGCTTAAGCCAACTTCTATGAGCTCTGAGAAGAAGCTTTTTAATTAATGGATGAAAGCTAACCCAAAGGAAGCTAATCTACTTGCAGAAAGAAACTGAAAAAGCTAAAAGGAAATGTAAACCATACCAAAACCTAATTTTACCAGCTAGCCCTACTAATGCAAAAAAGAGGATGCAAGCTACTGAAAGAGATTCCATTGACTTCTAGGAAGGTAAAATGCATGTGTATAAGTTATCACTATCTGAAGAAAACATCTTTTTGTATTTTTGAATAAGTTGTCAAAATTATCATGCATGTGCTTTCATTGCTTTTGACTGTGCAGAGGTGGATCGGTGAGAGAAAATGCTTGCAGGAGGTTGGGAAGGTTCGAAGAGGTCTTAACGGGTCCCTAGCACCCTTCCTTAGAGTTTCACTGTGATCGGATCTCAAGAAATCGCTTTCGTGATCTTCTACAGGAAGTCTGCAGGGGTTCTACAGGATGTTCTGGAATTTCTAGAGGATGTTCTGTAATTTTCTACAGGATGTTCCAAAAAGAGGATTTTGGAGGGTTGATGGAGGAAAAATGGTGGGAAAGTGGAAATGGAGGTTGGATAATGATGTTAAGGGGTTTAGGACCTGGCACATGAGGCTAAGGAGCGATTGGATTTGGTTCAAGGATGGAGGAAGCGATGATGCACAAAAATGTAGAGATTAGGGCAAGGTGGGAAAAGTATTGCAAATGAAGGGTAGGAATCATGGATTAAGGGTTGGAGCAGATTATCTGATGGAGGAAAGGTAGATAGAGAGGTAATACAGGTGATATACACACAATTTTATAAAACTGACCAAACAAAGACTATGAAAACCCAAGATCTAGCTATCTTGACCTAATTTGACCTAAATAACAGCAAGGAAAATGAACAGCAGTTTATTTGCAACGAAATAATGTGAAATGCTATGAAAAATAAGAAATCAAGACTCTGAACATGTAACCAACTTCTGCAAATAAAAATCGAACATTAATGATTGCATGGCGAAGCAAAGACTGTGTTTTTGTTGGCAACAAGGTCACCTTAATCCCAGCTTGTGATCCCACTGAGGGAGAGGTGAAATCAGAGGTGCTTGATGGCCTTTTTCGGAATCTCTTCCATATTAATAACCCATCAACTCAATCTGAACATAAAAATCTTTTTTAATCATGAAAAACAATATAAATAACAAAGCAATATTTAAATCTAAATAGCAGATTTTATTCTAAGAATGCAACAAAAACACATAAAGGTAAACGAAGTATGTATTGGGCACTTGAGATGGGCCCAACCCCAAGAGCTACAGCCTCCTAAGAGAGATTTAGAGCTGGTGCAAAGATGGATTCATCTTTATTGAGCAAGAAAAAGAAGAGTTACATCAAAAACTATCCACAAGGGAAAGCTTGAAAAGGTGCTGAAATGAAAAGCTAATCTACTGACTAAAATCGAACTACAAACTAGCTAACTTCTGCCTACAAAGTGACTAACTATTGGCTAACCAAAATGACGCCCTAATCCCTTCTTATTTATACAAATTGAGGACCCCAACAGTCCTCCTAAACTTTAGGACTCGGCTGCCCAAAACTTGCAGTTAACAGCAGTCCTACTTTACTTGCTTGGCTACCCTTGTGATAATCAATTTGGTGGCCCTTGAACTCCGAGCTAATGTGGAGAATTCAAGGTAAGGGCCATAAATGAAGGAGAACCTTCCTAAAAATCCTCTCCCTTGTTCTTCCACAAATTTGGCTGCCAAGTGCTCATTAAAACCTTTGATTTGTCTCAAAATTGACCAAAACACTGCACAAAGTACCCATTAGATTTGTTGGCATAATGACTAACCCAATTCACTCTATTAGCATAAATATAATAAAAAAAATGCAATAAACTAATGAGAATGGTGGATTAAGTCAAATTAGGAGGCTAAATGAGCCCATATAATTATCCATTTTTGGGGCTCATCATCACCCCCTACTGAAAGAATTGTTGATCCTCTGAGCAACTAATCTATCTCCTCCTCTTTGATGGCCTTGGTGGCCTCCCTATCATGTCAATCTCCTGAAGTGATGTCCTCTTCTTGGTTATGAAACCATGCTTTTTTCTCTGCTTCTTCCTACTACCTATGCTCCTTTCCCTAGAGAATTCTCAGCTTCCTGTAGAACTGTCTCAGCATCCTGTAGAGAGGCCTTTGTGTCCAACATTTTCATTCTTTATCTCTAGGTGGATGTCTTCGAGCTTCCCCATTCATAGCTGATGGATATCTTTGAAGGAGGCTCCTCCTTTTGTTTAACTTTTGTGTCCCTAAAGACAATTTGCTCCTTTGACTGTGGTTTGGGTCTGCCCATGTTTATCCGTGTGCTCCTTTTTCACTTTAAAGTACATGGAGGTTTGCCTCTTCCTCTTCCTTTTTGGTCTTGGAGGTGTGTTAATGGTGGCAAGCATGGCTGCTACCTCCCTGACCAAAATCTCAGGCAATTTTCCCTTTTTGTTTCTCTGTTTCTAGACTTCCTGTAGAAAGTCCTGTGTTGACTGTCTTCTGGCTTCCTAAAGAAACGGTTTTCATGCTTCCTGTAGAAACTGTTTTAAATGTTTTGGTCTGCTTGGCTAGATGTGGCTCTTCCTCCTTTTTTCCTCTTCTTTTGTCTTCTCTGCCTCTGTTAGCTTGCTTGCTCGCGCTCTGTTTTGGCTTTCTTCAGCTTTTGCCTTCTCTGCTGTAGTCTTTTTTCTTTGTGCAGGTAGAATTTTCCTCTCATTTTTTAATTTAATTCCGTGTTCAATTCACCATTTTGCACCAACAAATCTTGCACAACAAATTTTCCCCGATCCTGCCTCGTTTGGAGCTTGAAATTCGCCGAAAATCCCAGGTTTTCTTTCTGCATGGTTGTTTTCTGCATTTCCTGTAGAAGACTTCCTGTAGAATGAAACTGCGCTTCCTATAGAGCCTGATAGGCGGAATTTTTTTTAAAAAATGGCAGAAATCTCGAGAAATCGGGCAGGAATATTGCAGAGGACCACTGGTTAACTGATCTGGATGCGGTGGACGCGTGCTCCAATTGTGACTGAAGCTGAACAGAGGGTGGTGAGAGTTAGCCGAGCATATTTGTAATTGCTGCGTGATTTGTGGTGAGGGAGTGAAGTGGCCAGGTGTACGTGGCCACATGTAGACGGTAGTGTTGTTCATGAATTGTATGTTTTCCCCCTGTAATCACTGTCATCAATTGCACTGAGGTTTAAACGGCCAACACTCCTGGTTGTTTTAATTTTCACGTGAGTCAACTGTCCACATGTACTGCATGACTTCCGGCTAAGCAGTGGAGAAGGGAATGTCGGGTTAACCTTGCTAGATTTGTGGCTTAATCCCACCATTCCATTTGTTCATGCAGTTCTTCAATTAGATTCATGCAATAGAGGAACAAGTTTTAGTCACATACCTGGAAGTCGAATGATTGTTGTGAGGTGCTTTTTGTTGTTGCATGCATTTGTGTCCGTGGTTGCATGATGGCTTGGCTGCTGATTCATGGCTGATTTTTTGTGCAGGTATCCTCTAGTCGGATCCACACTGTAGGAGCTGGCTTCACGTTCAGATCAGCACCCTCAAGCTGTTGATGTTGAATTTTCACAGGACAGAAACTTGTTTTCACCATTGCTCCCAAACGATAGACCGGATCGATCTGAAACTTGTTGAGTATGTTCCTATCATCATTATGCACCTCCCATAGCAAAATTATGATCAATGGATGCACAGATTTCGAGAAAACCAGAAAATGGCTGAAGAATACAGAGATCAATTTCTTGAAAACCATGCATCAGAATCAGCTGAAACTGCTTGGGTAGGTTACTATCACCCATATGCATCTCCCCATGAAACAGGGAAATGGATGCATAGATATGGAGAAAATGCAAAAATGGCTGATGGTGATCGAGGCAAATTTCTTGGAAACCGTGCATCAGAATTGGATGAAATTGCTTGGGCATGTTGCCATCATCCCTATACAACTCCCCCTGTAACAGTTTTGCAAAAGGATGCATGGTTTTCAAGCTAGGGAAAAAACAAATTCTGTTCTATGTATTTTTTCTTCAAAGCATTCTGCAAGTTTTTGCATGGAAAGAAAAATTGAGCTTGGGCTATGATGCAGGCATGGAGACGATGGAGGAGGAGTTTGAAGATTGCAGTAGGACTTCTGAACCCTTGAGGAAGCTATCATGTTCGCCAAACTACCATTTTGAAACCCATTTCCAGCCTTTTATAATTTCTACAGGAACTTCCTGTAGAAAACACAGTTTTCATAAAAGAAGTACAATGAGGTGGAAAAAATGATGGAGAAAGGTGAGGGATGGAAACATGGATTCTTGCAAGCCTAACCAATAGATTATAAGCTTTAGATTCCCTTCCAAAATCGAATCTGGCTCACCAGAAGGTTCTACAGGATGTTTCTTGTAGAAATACAGAACTTCCTGTAGAAACGCCTGTAGCTTCCTGTAGAAAGCTCAGAACTTCCTGTAGAAGGCCCAATATCAACCCGAATGTGACCAAATCCTATGAGAGGTGAGTGGCCATGGAGGGGGTGTCCTTGAGCCTCGTACGGACTTTTTTCCTTGTTTTGCGTGCCCCTCTTTTCCTGCAATGTACTCCCTGCAACCTGCAATTTTTCATAGAGATTAGGCCTAGTTTTTCTTCTTTTTTCTTTTTTCCTCTTTTTTTCTCTATTTTTTTTTAAAACAACTAGGGCGCCTCATGGAGGTTTTCACCCTAATTGCCTGCCCTGGGCGCCTCCAAGGGAGGTTTTCACCTAGGGATCTTATTCTCTTTTTCTTTTTCTCTTTTCTTCTTTTTTTTTCAACCCATTAACCGCCTCATGGAGGGTTTCAATCAATGAGCCAATCTAAGGCGCCTCTAAGGAGGTTTTCACCTTAGATTTTTTCTCTTATTTCCATTTTTTCATTATTTTCAATTTTTTTATTTTTTTATTTTTTTTTTACCCTACCCTACTTGAAAAACAAAATCATTCTCAAGTATAAGAATAATTCCAATGGAGCCATGTGCACATCGAGATTAGAGATAAAATGATGTGGAGGCTCGAAATGCATGTTTTGACAGGTATCTGGATTTCAGAGAACAAATGATTTGACTTTGAAGGGATCGAGCATAGCTACGGAAGAGAGTACTGTTGCAGCTTAGTGACTGTCTGAAACCATATCTCAATATAGCTCTGATATCCTTGGTCCTTTTGTTGATCTAGATCATTCTCCATATCTTCTTCTATCATGACCTTCACATCTTCCGCTTTTTGTTGAGTTTTCTCTTGAATACATGGAAGATTTGATGGTAACCATGAGGGAACTCTCTCGATCTTTGATTTTAATGTCTTCTCTTCATCAAGTGTAGCCCATGGTTCTTTACTATCCTCTTTTGAATCTTCTTTTGTTAGATGTGGTCCTTCAATGCTATAATCTCTGTTTTGCAATACTCTTCCTGAGCTATGGTGAAGATCATTGAGCTCAAGAGGAGTCATTTGGACATGTTGTGCCTCAACTTTGCAATTGGGTTGAGCTATTCCAATGTACGGGTTTGGAAATGGCGGTACGAGTAGTTGAGTGGAGGTGTATTTTTGAGATGGATGTGGATGGGGTTGTGGTTGGGCAGGTGGTGGAGGCAAATGAGTGGGAGGAGAGTTGTATTGGGGCCTCCACCCCTGATGAGGTGCATTCCACTGAGGCTGTACCTAAGCATAAGAGTGAAATGAATGAGAAACTGGAGGAGCATAATATGGATCTGTGAAGGAACAAGGAGGAGGTGTGAACTAGGAAGGATGAGCAGGGGGACCCCAGGAAGGCATAGAAGTGGCTTGATAGGGGTCGTAATATGTCTTGGATGTCCCTTGCAGTTCCTGCTGGTAAGGTATGGGTCCATGTGACCTCCTTTGGTTCATGAAATAAAGTGGTTCAGTGACTCCTTTGGCTCTCTGATATGCAGCTTTAAGTCCAGGCAAGGAAGGGCACTGATTCGTAGGATGGTATTCTTCACAGATGAAACACACTTCTAGGGAGTGCATTGGACATTCGTTCCTAGGATGCTTTCTAGTGCACCTAGGACAAAAGATGACCAAAGCCCTCTTGGCTTCCTCTTGCTTCATTTGGATCTGCAAGGTATCTAGTTGGATGGCAAGAAACTGCCTCATCTTGCTCTTGAAATCTTCCATCAGATTCTCACATTCACCTCTAAGGATTGAGTTGGAAGAAAAAGTATTGCTCCCAACATTTCTGCTTGTAGCCATTTGCTCCCGTGGAATTTTTTCTTCTTCTTCTCCCCTAGAGGTTCTTTAAATATGCCTTGATGTCCGCCCAGGGGTTCTTCTTAATCACAGCCATCGAAGAAGAGAGAAGGTTTGCTGTGTGAAGCAGTGGGGGGTGTTGTGCAAGTATTTTTCTGACTTACTCTACTCCTACCAGGCATGAAAGGAAATATTTTTGGTTGATTTTTGTATTTTTTTTCTTGTATCTGAAAAACTAAAATAGATTGAATTGCAACTAACTATCTCACTGAAATGAAAATGCGGAATTGAAATGAAAGCAGGAAATGACTAATCTATTTTTCTGAAATGAAATTGCAGGAATGAAATGTTAGGCTACGCTTGCGGAATTGAAATGCTAATATACGCTTGCAGAATTGAAATTGCGGAATTGAAATTCTAATCTATGAAAGCAGGAAATGTCTAATCTACTTTTGCGGAAATGAAATTACAGAATGGAAATGAAACAATATACTCTACGCTTGCTGAAATAAACTACTTAGCAGAAGGTTGTAGTAGAAAATAGAAGAAAAGCATAAATCACCAATACTCTGACGCTTCCCTGGAAACAGCGCTCAAAAGAGTGGTGGGCCCAAGTATTGCAGCAATAATGCTGCAACTCTTGGGACTCCCTTCTTTAATTTTATCAACCCGGTAGTTCGTAAAAAACTTGGAAGCGACGGTGCTGTATGCACAAGTACTAGCTCTTGCCACAACTGTCACTTGGTCAGCTGGCACAAGTCCACTAGGGGCTTAAGCCAACTTCTATG
>APFE031094949.1:148945-160416 GCA_000404065.3 Pinus taeda | reverse complement strand
AGTTATCACTATCTGAAGAAAACATCTTTTTGTATTTTTGAATAAGTTGTCAAAATTATCATGCATGTGCTTTCACTGCTTTTGACTGTGCAGATGTGGATCGGCAAGAGAAAATGCTTGCAAGAGGTTGGGAAGGTTCAAAGAGGTCCTAAGGGGTCCCTAGCACCCTTCCTGAGAGTTTCACAGTGACCAGATCTCAAGAAATCGCTTTCGTGAGCTTCTCCAGGAAGTCTGCAGGGGTTCTATAGGATGTTCTGGAATTTCTACAGGATGTTCTATAATTTTCTACAAGATGTTCCGAAAAGAGGATTTTGGAGGGTTGATGGAGGAAAAATGGTGGGAAAGTGGAAATAGAGGTTGGATAATGATGTTAAGGGGTTTTGGACCTGGCGCATGAGGCTAAAGAGCGATTGGATTGGAAAAGTATGGCAAATGAAGGGTAGGAATCATGGATTAAGGGTTGGAGTAGATTATCTGATGGAGGAAAGGTAGATAGAGAGGTAATATAGGTGATATACACACAATTTTCTAAAACTGACCAAACAAAGACTATGCAAACCCAAGATCTAGCTATCTTGACCTAATTTGACCTAAATAATAGCAAGGAAAATGAACAACAGTTTATTTGCAACGAAATAATGTGAAATGCTATGCAAACTAAGCAATCAAGACTCTGAACATGTAACCAACTTCTGCAAATAAAAATCGAACACTAATGATTGCATGGCGAAGCAAAGACTGTGTTTTTGTTGGCAACAAGGTCACCTTGATCCCAGCTCCTGATCCCACTGAGGGAGAGGTGAAATCAGAGGTGCTTGATGGCCTTTTTCTGAAGCTATTCCCTGTTAATAACCTATCAACTCAATCTGAACTTAAAAATCCTTTTTAATCATCAAAAGAAATCTAAATAACAAAGCAAGATTTAAATCTAAATAACAGATTTTATTCTAAGAATGCAGCAAAAACACATAAAGGTAAAAAAAGGAGGTACTGGGCACTTGAGATGGGCCCAACCCCAAGAGCTACAACCTCCTAAGAGAGATTTAGAGCTGGTGCAAAGCTGGATTCGTCTTTATTGAGCAAGAAAAGAAGAGTTACATCAAAACTGTCCACAAGGCAAAGCTTGAAAAGGTGTTGAAATGCAAAGCTAATCTACTGACTGAAATCGAACTACAAACTAGCTAACTTCTGCCTACAAAGTGACTAATTATTGGCTAACCAAAATGAGGCCCTAATCCCTCTTATTTATACAAATTGAGGACCCCAATAGTGCTCCTAAACTTTAGGGACTCGGCTGCCCAAAACTTGCAATTAACAGCAGTCCTACTTGACTTG
Organism: Pinus taeda; assembly: GCA_000404065.3. Lineage (NCBI taxonomy): Eukaryota > Viridiplantae > Streptophyta > Pinopsida > Pinales > Pinaceae > Pinus > Pinus taeda. The sequence continues at coordinate 159,081 of APFE031094949.1, read as the reverse complement.
CTTGGCTGCCCTTGTGATAATCAATTTGGTGGCCCTTGAACTCCGAACTAATGATGGAGAATTCGAGGTAAGGGCCCATAAATGAAGGGGAAACCTTCCTAAAAACCTCTCCCTTGTTCTTCCACGAATTTGGCTGCCAAGTGCTCATTAAAACCTTTGATTTTGTCTCGAAATTGACCAAAACACTGCACAAAGTACCCATTAGACTTGTTGGCATAATGACTAACCCAATTCACTCTATTAGCATAAATATAATAAAAAAAATGCAATAAACTAATGAGAATGGTGGATTAAGTTGAATTAGGAGGCTGAATAAGCCCATATAATTATCCATTTTTGGGGCTCATCAAACACAACACACCAAAATTTAGAGGATAAAAGGAACTAGTGGACTGAGGCTGAGTGGATGAAACCACATGACAACGATCAAGTTTGCAGTCCAAATCTATGCAAAAATCCAAACCAGGTGGGGTAGGAGGAGATGGTGACAATTCGACATGTGGGTTCACCACTTCTCCCACCTTGTCATGTGGAGATAGAGTTGTTTGATGAGAAGGCGACGAAGGGTCACTTGGTACAACAAACTCATCTATATTAGATGTAGTAGCTCCAACACTGAGGTATGTTGGGAGAGAGTCAAAAGTTCGTAACTTGTGTCGACTCTCAGAGATGTAACCAAGATATTGAAATCTTCCTTCCAAAAATTTCCAGTCGAATTCATCTTCTCGAAATTAAAAACAGTAATGAAGAAAATGATCATAAAATTTCTCAAGTGATTCGTCAAGTGCTTTTCACAATTTTAAAATTTTGTGATGAAGTGCCTTATGGTCATAAGGAATGAAAGCATGGCATAATTCTCTAAACATGTGATCGGAAGAGTGTATAGAGGCTACGGACAATCTGTGATACCTTTGCTCGATGTGTCCTTCGAACATACTAATGCCAATATTGGTATTGTGTGATGATGTCCCCAAACTTCTTGATGGTGCCTTTCTAATAGCAGACTCTTGTCTCCATATATTCTGGGTATATGGTCTTGGAACCTTTGTCCAACTCATCCTAAAGCATGTGCATCATGGTATTGACCATAACAGGACCACCAATGTACTTTTGAATGTTTTGTGTGCTCAACTCCAAGTCATCACTGGTGGCCTCTCGCCTTAGCTGCTCCATGTACTTGTTGATCTCTAGCCAGACTTAGTTATCATTCTTAGCTTCAATGAGTGAACCTATTGACGGGATCTTGTGCATTCTTACCATGAAATCCAAACTCTTATACAACCATGCATATGAATCTTACATGCTGCTAACGAATGGGACGAGCTGCTCATAGTTTTGGACCAACATCCGAACCTTTGCTTTGTCTATATCTGCCTATGACTTCATCATCTTTGGCAAGTAAAGTGTAGCCCCCTTCTACCACATTTTCCACTCTTGCACATGGGCGATGGAAACATGTATGTCCCTAAGAGTTTGGACAAACCTTTTGCTCTATTGCAGTAAGCCATGCAGATCGAGAACTGCCTTATGGATGGTGACGAATCTTTCATAAAGCCTCCACATGGTAGTCTCAAGTGTTGATACTTCAACAAGCATTGCTTTCCTCATATCTTCCATTGCGGTACTTGCGCTCTGCTCTCTGGATTGTTCTACATCTTGCATGGTTGTCTGCAAGTTCTTTTCCATATGTTCATTCTAGGCTAACAGGAACTTGACATTTGAGCTCATGGCTCCTACATAAGCCAAAATGGCATCAACCATGGCAATTGCATTCTTTCTAACATATCACATGATCACCCTTTCCTTCATGAATGCATGTGACACGTGGCTATCCGGGTAATGCTTTCTCCGCGCTTGTACAATCTTCTTCTGTAAATTGTCAAATGATAAATTGTACACATCCATCATCGTGTTATAGATCCATTTGGGCACATCAACCCCAAATTACAGATCGGTACTATTAGGGCCCAACAAACCCTAATTAGGCTGTTACATGCCCTAAAGAAGTCAACCATCAGAATGCCTAGCTTCCCAAGAAGTTCAATGACTGAAATCATCCAAAAACTGCCTCTAATAAGATTAGTGCAGGTAGGCCTTCATGAGGGTGTGTTGCAATGAAGCCCAGTATACTAATAGGGTGCACTGCACTGCAGCCCAGTACACTACCAGAGTGGATTAGCACAGGTAGATAAACTACCAGGGTGCACTGCAGTGCAGCCAATACACTGTCAGTGTGCATTGCAGCACACTTGCTCCCTCTTTGGCCTGCGCTAGGTGGATTTGAGCGAATTTCCATGAGGGTTTGAAGATTCCTTATCAATTGGATGCCTCTAGAAGTTTCTCAAAACTAACCACTCCTTTGAGTTCACATTTGGATGGGGAAGGGAGTTAAGGAACATCAATCCCCTTATCCCTTATTCCATGAAACTAATTTCTAAAAATAGGAGGGCATTCATTATCACCATTGATGGCATAACCTCCTTCATTCAGCTATAAAAAGATCACTCATTTAAGAGATCAAGGGCTGAAAATTATAGAGAGATGTTGTTGGTATGAGTTTTGAGCTGATTGCAAGTATTGTAATGATGTCAAAGTGTCTTGCTTGTTGTGAGGAGAGGATGGGATTGAACTGGAAGAATAATGATGAATCAGGAAAATTGGGTTGTAATCCTTCCTTTTACTAATAAAGTATTCAAGGATTTTTCCATATGCTTGTATTGTCTTTTGATGCTTTCATATGCTTATCATGTATCTTATTCCATGTTATTTTTAATTAATAGATCATTATCATATGCCTTGATGGGTTCTTGTTTATGTATGTGTGCAGGTACTTCTCAAGTAGCTTATGTACGGGAAGGAGAAACAGAATCGGTCAAGGGAGATAAGGAACAAGCAGAAGCTACAAGTAGGTTCTATGTTCTCTTATTTTATCTATTGTTTATAGAAAAGGGAGAGAATGCTTTGTACTATTGTTTCTAGATTAAGCTACTAGTCTAAAGGGATTAGGCGTTTACCCAAGAACACTAAAACTTCCCAAAACAAATTGGCGACTATGTTGGGGACCAGATTATCCATCTTAAAAGCTTATCATCCTCTTAAGACATTTCTACATACTGTACTTGTGGTCATTGATTGAATTTCAGTCTTCTTTCATTAAAAATTAAGTCCAAACTATGTCAAAAATGCCTTTAGAATGGCTCACCGTCATCAACACAGTCTAATGAGGGACACAGTGTGCTGCAATTCACTTCCCACATAGATCTAGAGCGATTCAATGCACTGTCTCTAACTGCTGCCTGCGTTGATCCCTTGAGGGTCAGTTTCCCATCTAGGAACTAAAAGTTTTTGCCAATTTTCTCTTGTTTGAATTAGTTGTTGAATGTCAATGACGTTTTGTCTCTGAAAATAGTTTTTCATCTCCTTAATTTGGCCCTACTTAAACTAGGGTTGATAAATGTTTCTTATGTATTTACTTTGTCATTTTCAATCTATAGTCAAAAGTTAGTTTTAATCGATTGATCTTTAGCGAAAGAAAGTGTCGTAAAATCCTCTTTTCCTTCGAAAGTTGAATTGTCATCAAATCTTCATTCATGAAAGATCGATTAGTTGATATGTGCATATGATTAGAATTTTCGTTGAAAGTGTCGTAATTCCTCATTTCTTTGAAATCGAAAGTGTCGTAAATTCTTCCTTTCCTTGAAAAGAAATTGTCGCAAAATCGTCATTTTTTATGAAAAGAGTCTGTTGATCATTTGTGCATTAGTTTTCCTTTTTGAATCATTCACATTAACAGAAATTGAAAAGAAATACACGCATTTACATTGAAAAGGGTTTGTGTGTGCTAAAAGGAATAATGTAGGGAATTTTCATTTAGATTGTGCTCTTTGCTCTATGATAAAAAAGAAATATGATTTCTCTATCCCTCAGTAGCTAGGATTTTCATTGTTAAAACTGAATGGAAAAAATTCTTATCATGATAGTTGCATTCCTATGAATTTCAAAATACATCACGTGGTGAACTTGAAAGGAAAATTCCTAAGCAATATCAACTTAAAATGAACATCAATTTACTTAATGGAGCATTGTCATTAACAAAAACATTTAGTGGTTCTAGGCTAGAGATGCTTTCTGACGTCGTTAAACCAAGCAATTGTCGCTAACTTGTGTGCAATACATCCCGAGTATGACACCTCATTCCACGTACATGAGTATATCATAGCTAGTCCACATACCTTTGGGTATATAAGGCAGTGTTACAGTACGTAAAGTATATGGGAATGATCTCACTGCATTAGACAACGCTTATATGGACTGGGCCTCCATGTACCTTCAAGTATATATGGGAGGACAACAATAGGTTTCTATCCATCCTTAGGTAACTGAGTCAGCCGCCTTGTACACTGTGATACACCGAACACAGCATTCGAGGAGATTGCCTGCCCGTACTTCTTGGTTCGCCAAGAGGTATTTTGCAGTTCACAGTTGCTTGGTAAACCTTTTGCCTAGATTATCCCTCTTTTGTTTTGTTATGTTACTTTGATTAAAATAAAATTAATTGACCATGGATAACATCCTCCACGCTCGCTCCTTAGTTGATCTTAGGTTGAAACATATGGCGACAAATTCGGAGTCCACTGATCAAGGAATTCCTTTCGATGGGAATCCTAGTGCTTTTCCTTCTTTTGGAAATATTGATGATCCATATATGGCTACATTGTCCCTTCTATGATTTACCATTGGTTTTCCAGTATGGTTTTTTTCAACCTCCTTGGTTCAAAATGTCGTGATTTCTCTGCAATCGAGTATGCCCTCAATTGGACAAAATCAACCTCCAGTTGATCCTAAAGTTGACCCTTCACCTTCTTCCTCTTTGGTTGTTTCTTCCTCCCCTTCTTCCTCTTTGTCTGGTGAAAGTATTGGTACTAGTAACTAGGTGGCTAAGAAGAAGAAGAAAGGGAAGAAGAATAAGAAAAAGAAAATTCAGTAGAGGTACAACGAAGCAAACATTGCTTTGAATGCGACATCTGATGAGAAATTGTCTATCAAGCCTCACAAAGTTCGATATCCATGCAAAATTTGTGTAGGAGATCATCTTCTTCGAAATTGTCCTGATATTCCTCAGATCTTAGAAGAATGGTCTTCTCGTTAACATCATCTTGTGTCATCAACTTCTCGAGATCATGTTGGTTACACACCATCAACTAGTGATAGTAAAGTTCATGGAGAGAAGGGAAAAGTCAAGTTTCCTTGTAGGTTATGTGAAGGGAATCACCCCATTCACCTTTGTCCCTATCTGGATGAAGCCAAAAGAGTGTTGGATAACCATCCTGCTTCACTGCAGCGACTTCCTTTGGTTACAGGAAACTCTCCCTAAATCCTTCACTAGTTGATGAATTGACTGACAAAAATCAATCATTGGTCAAACCCACTCTCTCTGAAAGTGAATCCTATGAGTCTATACCTGAGCCAAATCAATAGGTCAAGGTAACAGTTGACCCGATTTCACATTCAGTTTATTGTACCTTTCCCAAAGAGAGTGAATATGATACCACTCAAGTTCTTTTTATTTCTTCATATTTTAATAAGCTTGGGGGAAGTCCTCCTATTCCATTAAGACAGGAGGAAAATCCTCTATTTCTTGTAACTCAAGGGGTTAATTCTCCCATTTCTATGATACCCCCTCCAAGTAGTCTAGTCACTTCCTTTGATTGGAATCGACTGGCAGGATTCTGCCTTCCTTCTTATGTGACTTTCTAGATCATAGTACAAGTTTGTAATATGATTGTATCTAGCACTATTATAGATGAAGGTGCATCAGTGAGCATCCTTTCCTCAACTGCTTGGCAAGCGCTCGGTTCACTGCCACTTACACCAGTTACCTAGAATCTACTGGCTTTGAACACAGGAACTAGTCAGCCATTAGGGAGCCTCCCTCGATTACCTATTACTTTGGGAGGAAAAACCATTTATCTGAACGTGATGGTAGTCCCGGGACCTTTAGATTACAATTTACTTCTTGGGAGCGACTATGTTTATGACATGGGAGCTATTGTTTCAACACTCTTTCGAGTGATTTGTTTCTGGCATGAAGGCAGAATCGTCACCGTTGACCAGCTTTCATTTCTCGGTCCAAATATGGCTTCCAGTCAACCATCTTCCCTAAATGGTCCATTTATACCAATGGTATGATCCCCACCGCGGGTTAATTATGTGGCAATCCATTCCATACCTACATCAACTGACGATCAATTCAGTAATGTTGTACATTATGTACTAGGGGCATTGGAACCAGATCTCTCCTTCATGACCTCTTATGAGTTGTGATCGAAGGAATAATGAGGATAGTTCCTTGTTTTATGTCAACCTCATTAAAAAATGAAAAAAATAATATGAAGATAGTTCTTTTACTGTGTCAACTTTGTTAAAAAATGAAACAGGCCCCAGGAGGATAGTACTTGGTCTTGTGTCAACCTCGTTAAAAAATGAAACAAGGGTCTATGAGGATAGTTCTTTTACTGTTTCAACCTCATTAAAAAGTGAAACAACTCCCATGAGGATAATACCTCATCCTGTGTCAACCTCGTTAAAAAATGAAACAAATAATATGAGCATAGTTCCTTGTCTTGTGTCAAGCTCATTAAAAAATGAAACAAGGAATCTCAGCAGAGTTCCTTGTCTTGTGTCAAGCTCATTAAAAAATGAAGCAAGGTCCCAAGTTCCAAGTCGAGTCTTTGATTAGATCTCGTAAAATCTGAGTTGAGTCTTTCACTTGATCTTGTAAAATAACCTTCATACCATCCACCTGATGGTCGGAAGTAGTCTACTTCGGTGAATGTAATGAAGTGTGGGGGGCATGCACCTAATGGTAAAGTTAAGTTTCCTTGTAGGTTATGTGAAGGGAATCTCCCCATTCACCTTTGTCCCTATCTAGATGAAGCCAAAAAGGTGTTGGATAACCGTCTTGCTTCATCGCAATGACTTCCATCTAGTTACAAGAGACTCTCCCTTTCATCATGTTGCAGGCATGTAAACCAATCTCAAGCATAGTTCTTCATTTCAAGCTTGTGTAAAAATGAAACTAAATTCAAGCATAGTTGTTCATTTCAAGCTTGTGTAAACATGAAATTGAATCCAAGCATAGTTCCCTATGGTTCAAGCTTGTGTAAAAATGAACCCATTTCCATTCTAACCCTTGTGATTTCCATTCTATCAACCTTTTCTATCAGATGAGCCTTGGTTGTTTTATTCCATCACCACCATCTCTTTGGCCGATCATACACTTTCACTTGGTTGTTTTACCCTTTTTTGAGGAACAATTGCAATGAGTGGTCTTGTTAGCCAGCCTCTTCACATAAATCAAAATGTTTTGAGAAGTTCCAACATCGCCAGAACTAGTTTCTACCCTAGACACCACTCGTTCCTCAAAATGGAGTTCTCTTTAAGCTCTTTTCAGACTCTCTAAACATGAAAAGATTGCCAAGAACTTGTCCTTTCCAGCTTGTTAACGGATTGGAAACGATATCTCTCTTGTATTATTTTACGCTTTTTCGAACTTGAGAGATTATTTTATGAAAAATAAATTGTAGAGTTTCCTTTTCGTCCCTTTTCAAACTCTCTAAACATGAAAAGGACCAAGTTGTCTTTGTTGTTAAACTTGTTAAAAACATCAAATACCAACAAACTTGTCCATCAATACAAGGTGGAGTTTCACCTTCGCTATACTCATTAAAACATCAAATAGTGATGGATTCACCCAAAGGGTGAAATTATACAACAAGCATATGTTATCCTCCTCAAGCTTGATAAAAAATAAAGAGGTACTGGTTAGAAATCACTGGGGAAAAAGGAAAAAGCTGAGAAAACTTTACGGTAGCAAGTCGCTCTTGAACATGACACTTTCAGCTCATTACCGTGACTATGTGGGTTGGGTCATTCAGCTTGATGGTTATCACACCATTGGTCTATCATACCATCCATTACTTTGTTTTGGGTCAATGCTACCAATTCATCTTAGTGTCGCCGACATGTTCAAGAAAAGTCATGGAATCAGATACATAATAAGCATATGAAAGCATCAAAAGACAATACAAGCATATGGAAAAAGATTTGAATAATTTATTAGTAAAAGGAATAATTACAACCCAATTTGCCTAATTCAGCATCATTCTTCCAATTCAATCCCATCCTCTCCTCACAACAAGTAAGACACTTTGACATTATTACAATACTTGCAATCAGTTCAAAACTCATACCAACATCATCTCTCTACAATTTTCAACCCCTGACCTCTTAGATGAGTGATCTTTTTATAGGCGAATGAAGGAGGTTATTCCATCAATGGTGAAAATGAATTTCCTCCTATTTTTAGAAATCAGTTTCATGGAAGAAGGGATAAGTGGATTGATGTTCCTTAACTCCCTTCCTCATCCAAATGAGAACTCAAAGGAGTGGGTAGTTTTGAGAAAATTCTAGAGGCATCCAATGGATAAGGAATCTTCAAACCCTCATGGAAATTCGCTCAAATTTTCCCAACGTAGGCCAAAGAGGGAGAAAGTGCACTGCAATGCACACTAACAGTGTATTGGTTGCACTGCAGTGCACCCTGGTAGTGTATCTACCTACGTTGATCCACCCTAGTAGTGTATTGGGCTACACTGCAGTGCACCCTGTTAGCGTACTGGGCTTCACTACAGTGCACCCTAATGAAGACTTGTCTACACTGATCTTCTTAGAGGTAATTTTTGGATGATTTCAGTCATGGAACTTCTTGGGAAGCTAGGCATTCTGATGGTTGACTTCTTTAGGGCGTGTAACACCTGAATTAGGGTTTGATGGGCCCTAATAGTACTGATCTATAAGTTGGGGTTGATGTGCCCAAATGGATCTATAACATTCGCCCCCTAAAGCATGAAGTCATAAATATGTATGTCGAGTGAAATTCTTTATCATGTGGAGAGGAGGTTTCGAAGCAAAAGGTGACTTGCATCAATTACAATATGTATATCATGAGGATTTGATTTTTTCTCATCCTTTGCAATACTGTAAAACTTCATTTTCATGACCATCATTCCTGAACCTTGTGTCATCAGTCAATTTTTCATCTCAAAAATAATTTACCTCATTTCGTGTCGTTGATGTGGGATACATCAAGGCCCTCCTGCGACGAGTTGCTTCTTGTTGACATCAGCACATCACCCAAGAAGTTGACTTAGAAACATCCCTTTAGTACCTTGAGGCTTGCATACATCAATGGCAGGTTTCTCGCTTTCGACGATAGGTTGACATCCCTGGCCTTTGACCAAAAGACTTTATATGGTGTTCGACATCAAATCATTTATTCACACCATGTGAAATGTATTGTAATACCTTGAGGGTCATTATCATTATCTGTGATTCCTCTTACAACTGTTAACAACTTACATCATTAGCTAGTAATCAGATGATGTCTTTCCATGTTCGACTTCGGATCATCTATTCACACGGTTAGACTTGTACTTGAGTGAAAGATTGAACGAGAATGAAGACCTTGGATCTAGCTTCATCCATTCGGGCTGCAATATTTTCAGGAGTACTAAATCAAATGTACAATGGCCTTACATTCATGGTCGTCCATTCATGGGTCTATATCTATAGATGACTATATTTATACATGTAATGAATTTTATAAGTTGAGAATGGGTATGCCTTCCCTCAGCAAGTTCATGAGAAAAAATCAAATTATCACGATATATGTATTGTAATTGATGCAGGTCACCTTCCACTTCGAAACCTCCTCTCCACATGATAAAGCATTTCACTCGACATACATATTTACGACTTCATTCTTTAGGGTGCAACTATTACAGATCCATTTCGGCACATCAACCCCAACTTACAGATCGATACTATTAGGGCCCATCAACCCCTAATGCAGTTGTTACATGCCCTAAAGAAGTTAGTCATCAGAAAGCCTCACTTCCTGTTGTGTTCACCAACAACCCCCCTCCTTTGTTTGGTATTAGCGACAACACCGAGCAAATGGGGGACCCTTAGTAAAAAATTCATCAAATTCCCCTTGAATATTTTTGTTTGTCCTTAGAATCTTATCGCAGCAAAGCAAAGGAAACACTTCTTTTTATAAGCGTATCAAACCACGA
>APFE031094949.1:138727-148935 GCA_000404065.3 Pinus taeda | reverse complement strand
TTTATTTTTGACAAGCTTGAGGCAGATAACATATGCTTGATCTGTAAGTTCATCCTTCATATGAATCCCTCTGATAATATTTAATTAACCCAAAGAAGGAGTTGTTCGATCCCATCAAGATTGATGATTCCAATGTTGTTTTATGTTTTTACGAGTCCAGCGAAGGTGAAAACTTGACACCTTTTTCATGTTTAGAGAGTTCAAAAAATATGCAAAAAAGAAAAATCCAAATGTTCCTTTTGGTAGATAGTCTCTTAAGTCTGCAAAGTCAGAAAAAAATACTCAGGAGAACCTCTTAGCCATGTTCGACCAAGGTATTGATTTCTTGTAAGTAGCCTATCTCAATCCAGAAAAGGGTTAAACTTATACTGAGTATATGTATTTTCATTTACTTCGATGAGTTTGAAAATAAAAGTGCCCAAAAATATTTTCATATTTTTGGAGTCTAAAAAGAGTTGAAAGAGAACTCCAAGGGGTTCCTTTTTCATAATTTTATAGAGCCTAGAAAAGTGATAAAAGTTTACTCTCGATCAAAATGATCTTATTCCATTCAAAACATGACAGAATCTATTAAATAGTTGTCAACCTCCTCAGAACAAAATCGAAAGGAGTAAAAATACATGTGTCATGATAAAATTGATCTATAACAAGGCCAAACCATTAAATATGATTAAAATAATGGATAAATGAGCATAAATATGTAAAGTGATAATTCATTTTTACCATTTCACATGTACCATTTGAAATTGGAGCTCTAAGTACTTTTGACTCTTAATCTTCTACAGTTGATTGTGGTCAATCCAGAGGATCATTTCAGGTGCCATCACTTCCAAGTAGGATCTAAGACCTTTCTTTTTCTTTTCATGGTGGCATTTTGTAGTTTCATGCACAATTTTTTGGGTTTTTGGAGGGCCTAGAGAAAAATAATTGTGCCTCCAGATCGTCGAATCCCTAGAAGGTAGAAAGGTGTATTGATATTGGATAATTAACACTATAGAGAGTGTTGCAATGCACTATCCTCCTTTAGGAGGGTGCGTTGGGAAAAAAACCCAAATTTGTCCCACTAGTTTCTCTCAAAATATATCAAGGTTTTTTGCATGAAATTGATCCTAACGAGTCTCTTTGTGATGTTTCAGGACTTCATTACTACAAAATGTCTTTGATATGGAGGGAAAGAGAACATTAAGAACAATATATGAATTCTTCAAATGATCCTACTACCATCTAGGGACTACGAAAATGTGGATTGCTAAAATTCTTCTAGCTTCTCGAAATGAGGCAACAGATGAAATTACTTGAATAGCTTGTACGTGCATGGGATGTTCAAGTGAAAGAATTCATAATAGGAGCACATTTTCTTGAAATAAAGGTATAATACATATATTTCTTGAATTTTCTATCTAGAAAAGGTGCCCCTATCTCTTTCACAGGCATGAGAAGGGGAAGAGAAATAGTCAAGGATTAAGTCGTCACTCATTGTAGACGTTATGCCCAACCGACCAAGGATGGGAATTTCAACATAAGAGATGTGTAATGACTGCCTCTAAGAACAATCATGTTCATTATTTCCAGATTGGTAAGTAACTCTACACTACATGTGGCTAATAGGTCATCTATGTAGTATGCACTAGAATGGATAGATCCAACCATCTTCAACTAGAGTGAGGGACTGTTAGTAAACATGAAAGAACAATTGACTAAAGAAAAAGATGGGAGAATAAAAAAATTTGGCTATGGAGCAAGCTTGATCTCCTTTTCTCTAGAGAGGATTCCATTGCTACGACCTCAATATATCATACTCGAGCCCACTAATGCAAGAGTTCCATGGATGAGGAGGTGGATAGATCTCATGTCCCACCATGCAAGTCCATCATCCATGAGCTTCACACTGATTTTCTTAGATGGATGTGCATGTATTTTATTATGGTAGATGATTATCCATACAGAGGGGTGGATTTCTGCGAAGACCTAGAGCTCACCCTTCTTGAGAGAGAGAAATGGGGTGCTACAGGTAAGATATATTGACCATTTTTTATTTTAAGTTTTATTTTTTTATGTTTTTTTTTCTTTTTTTTGAGACTAAACTATTGATTTGCATATGCAGATATTAGACCCATTCGACCTATGGGTGTCTCGTATCTCCAATGTGTAGGAGACCCACAATCAACACTAGAACTAGTATAAGTTATTGTAGTAGGACGGGAAGTAATACATGATCCCAACATAGCAGAGACCTGTTGTGGTCACCAACAACCCCCCTCTTTTGTTTGGTATTAGCAATAACACCGAGCAAATAGGGGACCCATAGTAAAAATTCATCAAAATTCCCCTTGAATATTTTTGTTTTTCCTTAGAATCTTATCGCAGCAAAGCAAAGGAAACACCTCTTTTTTATAAGCATATCAAACCACGAAGAAGCGATGCTAAACTCGTCGCATCGCGTTTACCATAAGCGCTCTTAATGGGAGAGGTTTAAAAAATCCCCGACGGCCGATGTGCAACGTCGCATATCGCAGTAGTCGTATAGAGTGAGACACAATGACTAATATCCGCGATGTGCGATTTGCAATTTGCGATCTTTGATCCACAATCTGCGATCTGCGATGATCCGATATTGCGATACCACAATGCTATAATACAAATATGTGATCTGTGATCTACGATCTACGATCTGCGACGAAGCACGAAATCTTTCTCAGCACAACATTCTAAGGAAAGTTGTCCTTTAATCAGAATTAGGTGCGCGCCTATAAAAAGAAATTAATGATTGTACGAATGGCTACTTTTCGTTTTTCGAAGAGTCAGTTCACTTTGAATGTCATGATTATACACACGCAACATCTGAATCTTTCATATCAAACTTGATTTTTCATTTATTATTTTCCTTCACGCAACTATAAAATAGGAGATAAAATGGAGTAATTTTTCTTTTGCAGGAAACATATAAGGAAAAGAGGAAAGCGTCGATGTTTAGAGGCCACAGAAGAGACTTCTTCAGAAGCAGGAACCACATACGATAGGCCATCTGAAGCTCATTTTCAAAGGCACAAAAAAGCAGCATGCCTACAAAGATACCTGAAGCTTACACGACAGAAAAGCCCGGAATGAAGAACAAAGGCAGTTTCCAATCCAGAGAATTGCTTGGGAAGTAAAGTCTTCTGACTCATCAAGTCATTCACAAAGACAGAAAACCAAAATAGCAAAAGCAGATCCAGTTCGAGAAAAATTCGAGTTATTACCAAGTATACATTCAGTCGGCGGGAGATTCTCTTAAAATATCTGATAGTTTATCAAAAAGGTGGTGTCGACCCTTGTTACTTCTATTTTTGTAACACGCACAAAGGGAAAAGGCAACCAACTGACCCCTCTCGGTCGAATGCTGCACACTCACAGCGCTAAGGAGAAAATACAGAAATAGTTCAAAGTTAGATTTAATTTTAGAAATAATTTGCTTTATCAGAGGGACGATCATTTAAAAACCGGATCCCAAATTTATGTAATCAAGTTAATTAGTTAGCAGTATTTAAACCCTTCTCATGCATTTAGAGAAAGGTCCGGAGATTTGTCAAAAACTCGTCCTCAGAACATGCACTTTTGCGCCCTCAAAGGTGGTTTTGATGAATGGATGGATCAAGGTTTATTAATATTTGCATCTGATATCTGCTACTGATGTTGCACTTCTGTACTCTTAGTGGATGTTAGAACAAGGAGAGATAAATCCTTGTTGCTTGAAGCTTATGAGTGGAACCAGTCATAAATGGTACTTCTATCTCTTAACTAATTCTGCTTATGTTCTTTAAGTGATTTATAGTTTCAGTTGTTTATATGTCATTATATGAATGCATGGGTTATCATTTGGCACTTTTGTACGGTGGAGTCATATTGTTTGTATCTGACATATAAGTAACTTATTATGAAATATGCTGCTCATAACTGTTTTGCCTAACTTCTTATGCAAAATAGTTTATCTTTAATGATTTCTGTTCTTATGATAGCTGAATGATCTTTATTATCAGTTATTATTCAAAATCTTTTTTAGATCGCGTAATAGAAAGATATACACCCCGGGTTAGTGTAGATTAGATGTATTGTTTCTTATTAGACTACAATAGCATAGTGTTAGTTTAAAGAGTCTAAATTAGATTTTCTTTAAATTACCCTTAGATCATCATAGTCCAAAATCTACACACATACACACACCCAAAGTCGGGAAACTGGTCCTGTCATCCCCAGTCGGACCCACTATACCAAACGGATAAGGAGCTGCCAACCAAGGTCTGGACTGAGTGGGTATCCCCCTTGTTGTCGACCCGATTTTCGGGGCTTCAACACTTCCCAAGAAGTTCTATCACTGAAAACATCCAAAAACTGCCTCTAAGAAGATCAGCACAGGTAGGCATTCATTAGGGTGCGTTGCAATGCAAATCATACACTATTAGGGTGCTATGCAGTGCACTTGGTCATTCTTTGGCTTGCGCTGGATGAATTTGAGCGAATTTCTCTGAGGGTTTGAAGATTCCTTATCCATTGGAAGCCTCTACAAGTTTCTCAAGGCTAACCACTCCTTTGAGTTTGCATTTGGATGAGGAAGGGAGTTAAGGAACATTAATCCTCTTATCCCTTCTTCCATGAAACTAATTTCTAAAAATAGGAAGGCATTCATTATCACCATTGATGGGATAACCTCCTTCATTCACCTATAAAAAGATCACTCATCTAAGAGATCAGGGGGTTGGAAATTATTGAGTTATAGGGAGATGTTGTTGGTATGAGATTTGAGTTGATTGCAAGTATTGTAATGATGTTCAAGTGTCTTGTTTGTTGTGAGGAGAGGATGGGATTGAACTAGAGGAGTGATGTTGAATCAGGAAAATTGGGTTGTAACTCTTCCTTTTACTAATAAAGTGTTCAAAGCATTTTCCATATGCTTGTATTGTATTTTGATGCTTTCATATGCTTATCATGTACTTGATTCCATGCTATGTTTAATCGATAGATCATTATCATATGCTTTGATGGGTTCTTATTTCTGTCTATGTGCAGGTACTTCTCAAGCGGCTTAAGTACAGGAAGGAGCAACAGAATCGGTCGAGGGAGATAAGGAACAAGAGAAAGCTACAAGTAGGTTCTTTGTTCTCTTATTTTATCTATTGTTTATAGAAAAGGTAGAGAATGCTTTGTACTATTGTTTCTAGATTAAGCTACTAGTCTAGAGGGTTAGGCATTTATCCAAGAACACTAAAATTTCCCAAAACATACCGATCATCATCAAGGAGAAGAACCTCTCCTTGCTCGCTCGGGATTATTTCTGACACTAGAGGTGGTGAAGACTAAGAAGTGACCTCGGGTGCTCTCGGCATGAGGTCAATGTCTTGGTCCTATGGCTCTTGCACTAACTCCATGTCAGTCACCTCAATCAATTGCTCAATCTATTGAGAAAGCTCTTAATCCTACATCTTCTCACCCTCGTCTTCAATTGTCGGTTGTTCTAACTCCTCGATCTATATGATCACTTTTTTCTCTATCATTGCACCTTGTCTTTCTTCTTCCTCTTGTTTCTACTTCTCTTCTCTATCTTTCCTTCTCAACTCCATATTTTCTTTCAACTTCTTCTCCATTTCCTACAACTTTCGTTTTGCTTCCTCCATCCTTTGTTTTTCTTTCTTCCTATGCTCTTCCCTCTTTAGCTATTGCTCCTTCTTTTCCTCCGTTGCCAATGATTATTTCTCAGTGATAGGATATGCTTTCATCTTGTAGCTTTACTCATCCTTTAGGTTCTCGACAATCTTCCTCTTACCCTTCCTACACTGGGGCTGCCTATTGTTGTTTTTTTGGTTTCTTCCTGTGTTGTTGTTGGATGCATAACAAATTTCCATGTTGTGGCTACACTGAATGGTTCATTGGGCTTGGAGTCATTGTAGCAGTACCTTCAAAGTTCCTCCTCCACCCAATGACATGACCCATGGATCCATGGATAATACACCTTCGCACCATGATTATTTGATCCATGTGGATGTTGGTGGCCACCTGCCTATCCCACTTAGACCCCCACAACTATCTCTTTTAGTTCTTTCGTTTCCTTAATTGTAGCACAGTTTACTATTTTTAGCAGTTTTTCGGGTCCTAAACTTCTGGAGCTATTTTGAGGCCCTAATTGACGCTTTCTTGGCAATCTGCCACAAAATATTTTTTGAAAAAATCATATTTTCCATTGTAGTCCTCAGGCAGACCTTTCCAACAGGGTATCATGCACGTCAAACAGAGATAATATGACCAAGTTACAACCCCGGGAAGTTGGTTATCCAACTAGCCCCAACAGGGCCCATAAACTCTTGGTGTTACATCTCATTAGGTTATGGTTTTGGTTGTTAAGGGTTTTCTCTTATTGTTCAATAATAAAAAGGCCCTTTAGCCTCATTTTAATGTAGTTCAGAGGCATGTAGCCACCACATCTCTTCTCAGAGATAAGCTATCATTGTCAAGCTAGTCTCATTTCCATATTGGTTGTAAGCATATCTCATTATTTGATATTAATCAGAGAAAGTGTTATTTTTGCTACATCTCTATATTTATGGTTATATTTGTAATTTGTTGCATTCCTATTTAAATTCGGATCACTCTTGCAAATACCGTGGCGATCATACAGATTAAAGTCTTTGGTGTTGAACATGAACTTTACTGTTTCCTTAGCTTCGGTATTTTCCTCCTTCAAGCTCTTAATCTCGTATAAAACAATCTGCAAAGGAAGAGTGGTCCATGGTGCCTTCTTCCTCCTATGCAGCCCTACTGATAACCATGTGGAGATATGGTATGAGACCTCTTGCATGACCAACTTTTCCATGGCATATCTTAGTAAAACATGCAGAGGCTTCTCTCTGCCAAATATCTTGATGAAGGTGCCACTGGGTGAAGCATACCAATCTGCAATGTCAAGTATTTCCTTCATCACCTCTTGGGACATGCAAGGTGGATCCTGCTCAAAGATAAACTTTTAAAATGGGATAATTAAATGGTTAATCAGCCTCGCCATAACTCTTCTATAGCTTCAGTCAAAAAGTAACTTGCAATAAATGTTGACGACTATCTCTTTCAGTGTCCATGTCCAACTCTTTCCATGAAACTGATGTTGGGCACATATTGCATAAAGTAAATACACAAACATGTAGAATCTTTCTTGCTCATCCTTGGGAAGATTTTGGGCATTAGTCACATGGACTTTCAAATGAAGAGCTAATAGATCGATCTGGTTGAATGGCCTTCCATCACTCACCAACTGGTCCAACACAACCACCCAATTTTCAGGAAAGGTCTTTGTGCTCTCTTGACTATATAATCGACATGCAAAGATGATGAAGAACTAGGAGGCCTTCCTGAGAGATTTTGTGTTGTAAACATGATTGGGTGTCATTCTGAACTTCGACGACTCTTTCACCCAACGCTTTACAATATCTATGGTTTTCACAAAGTTATTAGTGGCATAGAAAAGTGTGTCCATGTGGTTCACTGACTGAGGTAAATGATACATCCGGTGATAGTTCTCCACCCTAAAGGTGGCAGGATCTATCCCACTGGAACTACTCAAGGTCATAGTCTATGTATCTGTGTGAGAGACAATCCATTGGATGATGTCTGCACATGGGAAGGCGGGCTACCTGCATGCAACCTTGTGTAAGCCTGACCAGTGGATACTAATGTAAACCTGGCAATCTTCTAAGTCTTCCTTGAAGTCCTCTACAAATTTATCCTTGATTTCTTGCCATGTTAACTTCATGCCCTTCTCAATGAACAATAAGTGTCTACATAAACTGGAAAATTCACTGACACCTGCTCAACTCCTTCCCTAGTGCTACTCTTGACAGTATCCTTTGATGTAGCTATCTTGGAGGCCATGTTACCTGTAACTGCTAGAGAGTTTTTCAACAACTATTGTACCTAGATATATAGAGGAAACTCATGGCATGAAAATGTTAGTTTGAAACCAAAAGCACTTCAAGAACAGACCAAGCAACAAACTGGGCAAATTCTAGGAGGGATTGTGCAATCTTGGCTCATAGAGATGACTGGCTGCCAGCTGGAACTACGCATTGCGCAGTCCTAGCAGCCAGTGGGGAGGTCTTGTTGACTAGAACTATGAAATGCATAGTTCATTCTGGCACAAGCCATGAGAGACTACACAGTCTCAGTGGCCAAGGTTTAGGGCTGGCTCTTGGAACTGCACAATAAACAGTTGGAGCCAGACCTGGGTACCCTTTACGTAATTCCATAAGCCAAGGTCAAGGCCTTGAACTCCATAAATGCATAGCGCATGCTTGGGAAAATGAGATTCGGGTCAAGGAAGCCTAGATATGCCCAAGGGGAGTGAGAAATCAAACAAATCTTAAGGATAGTGGGTTGGTGAAAATCTAAGTGAGTGATGATGCATGCGAGTGAAACAAGTGAAGGAATCAATCAAACTGAAGGAAAACAAAAAATGTGGAGAGAGTCGCCGCAACAACGACCATTAGTGAAAAAACTGGGTGATGCATGCAACACTTGGGAAAAATAATGTAAACTTTGAAACAGGAACTATAAACTCAAAACGGGAGCTCTGGCAAAAAAATGCCAAAAAAACATCAAAAACAGTGCTAAAAACGAAAAGTGTGTATACTAGAATAATGGTTTTTTTTTTAGGGCTAATTTTGAACATGTTTTAAAAATGGCAGTGAAAACAAAATTTTCGTGCAAAATATAGCTTGAAAACAAAAAAGTGATTATACTGGAACGATGATTTTTTTTAGGGTCAGGGTCAATCTTAAAAATTTAAAAAAAATGCTAGTAAAACGATATAACAACATAAAAGTGTCTCATAACTTCTCATTTAACACCATATGGAAATAAAAAATTTTATTTCAAGAGACGATGCATACATCAGTTAGATAAACTGTCTTAAACAATTATTCAAAATCACTCATATTTTCTTGAATGCCATCAAAATTCACATCTTCAGATCAGTCACGGATGCTGATGAAGATGTTCCATATTCTTCTCTTTCATCAACTAGTGCCCCATCTGAGTCCACATGCATGCCCATCATTTCAGGTTTCAAAATTCTTCTAGATCTACGACTGGTTTCAGTAGACTCCCATCTCAATATTGTTCCTTCTGGTAACAACCTTTTCAGAATCTCTATCATCTTGAAGCGAAGAGCTCCCCTCTTTGTTAAATTGAAGTCATAAACAAGTATGTCAACATCCCCCAATTTCAATATGTTTGTGCGGCGATGATTTATATTCGTACCCTTTCTTTTTCTCTTTCCGCCATTTTTTTTGTCAACTACCATCTCTGGCTTATACACACCATTGAATGGGTGTGTATTTGTGGCATACCAATGTACTTCAACACTTGTAACATCCTCATTTTCTGTAAATACCTTTATAACTTTAGCAACCCAAAATGGATAGCCATTGAGATCTCCATCTACTAGCACTCCGATCATGCAACCCTCCTTAATATCCTGTACTGAACCCATGTAAAGGTCCTCCATGGCTTCACGTTGTTCACGAGATCTTCTAGAACCAATATACATCTGTCTTTCCTCTACCTGTCAAGAATTAATCATACCTTGAGATTGTTGCTGTTCAACAATTTTTATTTCCTCATGTGCATTTGACACATTTTGTGGCCAAATAAATGGATTTTTCAAAGGTATATCTTCATTTGTTCTTGTTGCAATGATATCACTTTGATTATTGAAAAATGACTCCCACCAAACTGAATCAGCAATGTCAAAGTACTCATATGTATATCTAATACATTTTTTTATTTCTTCTAGGCAATCAGAATAATTTATATCTTTGTTTTGTTTGCGTGCATTATGAACTTCACCAATTGATTGTAATAACAATATTTTTGAGCAAATATTGGATGATCTGGAATGAACTTCAAAAATTGCAAACCTGACAACGGTGCCCATTCTGTAGTAGTTGAATACTTCTTGCCCCATATTAGTGTTTTCCCATCATTTTTTTTTATATGAAATTGATGTTGGAAGCTAATGTCATTAAGTTGTTCAATGCATTTCTCCTCGCCATATGATCCCATAATAAACCTTCGCATGTCAACAGTTTCTTCCAACACATCAAAAGTAGGCTCTGGCATGTATGATTTCTTAATACATTCAATTAATGATGGAAAGCTCCCAACTTCCTTCCTCCTCAATGTGACTGAAA
>APFE031094949.1:61453-124564 GCA_000404065.3 Pinus taeda | reverse complement strand
AAAGACTGAGGAAGCAACGTGTTAAGAATGTTGAACTTGATCCAACTCTTACTCATTTCATTTGGAATGGGCTAGATATTGTTCAATATCAAGTAATACAAGGTGACTGTAAAGACATTGCTAAACTCATACCAAAAAGGGAGTATGCCCTAGTTATTGCAGATATTCCCCATGGTTTCAATATTCCCAATATTGACTATGATAGTGACCCTTATACTTATCAAGCTCTTAGTAAAGTGGTTGCAGGATTTTTAGAAGTCACGTCATCACCATTATGGAGATTTGTGACATTTCATTCAAACACACAATTGGCAATGATATTGTCAACCTTCAAAGGGAAAACAAATTCAAGGATGCAACTTACATGGTAAGACGTTTAAAATGTATATTTGATTAATGTTGAAAAATTCATTTATGTACAAGTTGATTGAAATTTTACTATTTCATGTTACAGGCAAAAATAAAATCTTCTTAATGTGAAGATCAACTATTTATAAATGATTGTGAGTTCATTCATATTGATAGCTAGGCAAAAGATGATAGCTATATGTCTATGATTTTTAATCGGGTAGATGGAAAGAGTCATAGCCAAATACTGACTTATGATGTTGTTGTGAGAAAACTAACATATGAAGACAAAGAAGTAAAAGGAGAGATAGTTAACATTTATCGAAAACCACAATTATTGATTAACTATCTTATAGACATATGTTCAAATGAAGGAGATTGGGTTCTGGATTTATTTTCTCGCTGAGGTAAGTTTCATTATATGGAATTGAATTTCAATATGTTATTTTTTAATTAATATGTCATTGTACTAATTTACTTCATTATTTATTTTGTGCTTGATAATTAGGTACACCACTAGCATGCTACCGTAAAAAAGGAAGAAATTGCATTGCAATTGAAAAAGATCCATTACAGTGCAATTTCATTCAACAAAGAATTAATGCTCTTCAACTTCTTCCAGGTGCAATGCAAGAAATTGGGTTGAAGAAAGAGGACTTTTGTGAATCACGTGTGCTAAAAAAGGCAAAGGAATCCCAATCACCATTACATGGGATGTTTGGAAAGACATACATTGGGAAATTCACAGACATCAAAGATCCATTAGAAGACGAAAATGAGCAAAAGGAAGCAGAAAATATTGTGGAAGAAGACAATGATGAAACTCTAGAGGACGAAGAGTTTGGATTACGTGACATTGTTGATTAAGTTTAAGTTATGCTTGGAAATCAAGCTCATTTTTTGTAACTATTAAGTAGTTATACTTGTAATGTTTTGACTTTGATATTTTATGAGAAGAATATACACTCAATTGAGGTTTTTATGCGTTGAATATTTGCAATATGTGATTTTCGCATTAATTTTTGAGTTAACCATTATTTTTTGAAAAAAAAAATGATTATTATTATTTTTTTGACATGAAATTCATAAAAAAAACTATCATTTAACTATTTTTAATTAAAATTTTCGTATAAAAATTGTGATTTTCGCTTATCAATTGTAGCAAAAAATTATAAAAATGTGTAGTTTTTTAATTATATTTATGTTAAAAATTGCTATTTTTATGTCAATTGTTAGAAAATATTGTTTTTTAGAAACATTATTTCCTTGTGATTGAAAAATTAATTCCTATGATAGATATGTGAAGTATTGAAAAAGTCAATATCAACCTTCTTTTTTAAATATGCGAAACAATAAAAACCTCACTACAAAAAAAAAAAAAATTAAAATAAAAACAAAAAAATATGAAGAAAAAGACCACTTCAAAAATTATTAAGTTTACAAAATAATTATTTACATTTCATACATTAGAAAATAAAAAAAGTTAAAAAAAAAAAAACATTTTAAAAAAAGAGTCTGGTGCAGAATTACCACGTTTTTAAATCAGCATAAGAAACACTACCACATAAAACGCAATGTACATAAAAAAATTTATAGTGCCAAAAACTAAGTTTTAAAAAACACGTGTATTCTGCATAACCCCTTTTCGAAATCGAGTCACTTTTTTGCTATCTCTACAAAACAGGTAACAGTATAGGTTCCCGTTTCAAAGTTTACATTGTTGAAAAGCAATGCAAAACTTAAAACAACACTTCTACAAGCTAACAATCGTTAAAACACCAGCGGTCATTCAACAAAACGAGTGAAAAAACACTTTCACAAGCTAAACAAACAAAAGCAACAGAAAAAACAACACAAGACTAGCAAATCAATACTACCAAAAAAAGCAACGATGATCGCAGCGAAGGTTCCTTGATCTCCTCAGGAATGGCAAAGATCCAAGATCAAATGTGAAAATGAGCTTTGGCAACGTCGATTAAACAAATTTGGTCAAGTTAGGATTTATAACGCGAAGGCCAAAATGAAGGAAAAAGTGACACTTGGCAGAAATTTCCAAAATAACTCAAGTGTCTCCTTCGAACTGCTAAAAATAGATCCCTATTTTCTAGGGATTCTTTTTCGATTTTTACATCCTTTTTTTTATATTTTGGGAGCAACTGCAATGCATTTCCCGAAGAGAATGCATAGTTCTAGGAAGGATTGGGCAACTCACTAGCTAATTCATTGAGCAGCTTCTGAGGGAGAAGCTTCTGTTCAGTTTCTGGGCTAAGTGGTCTGGGATGCCTCTCATGCTCTATGAAATTTCCCAGCTAAAGGCTGGTTTTCAGTTGTCTCTGTGAAATTTTGGAGTTGAAGACTCACTGTAAGCTTAGACTACGCAATTTCTGATAGCAAGGCGATTGCCCTTAAGGATTGTGTAGTTCACTAAGGCAAGCCTATAACCAGGCTGAAACCAAGTCAACAGATTGACTTGTGGGTTAGGCAGTAAACCAAATGAGAAAACACAAGCCACAATGCAAAAGATAAATCTCAATCAAAGCATAAGTACCTGGGTTAGTGCAAGATGAGTTGCTTTGATTTAGGAGGGAGGCTTCAAAACGAAACATATGGAAAAATTTAGAGAGTGGTTGTAACTGCTACAACACAAACCAAGTTTACCACATTTCTTGACCAACTACTCCACTTGTGGGTATTAAAAGATTAATTAAGTTATAAATAATTTTTTTAGGAGGTTAAAGCATCTTAACCCTTCAATAATTTTGTAGTCACGATTTTATTTTTAAAATCGGTGTTCCTCACCCACAACTAAAAATTTCCAAGGGCAACGAATCAAAGCCCATGCACCATACTTGCAACAATAAAAATCAAAGTCCACTCAAGCATATCCCTATCTTCTTCATTCATCAAGTGCATGTACATATCATCACCATTCATAGAATAGAAAAAGTGAAACATTATGATGAAGAAAGCCATTGGAAGTAAGGTTAGCTTATCCCATATGTGTATACCCATTTCCTGTTGCATTACTATGTGTTTCGTTCTACTAGAGAGTCACATTAAAAAAGAATGGGTTTGAATTCATGAAATCATATGCAACAACAATTTCATGTAATTTACGTTAAAATAGCTTTGGAATAGTTCTTTGTTTGCAATTGAGCAATTATCATGCCACAAAAATTTTACCTTCCCCACTATGGAAATGTTTGGTGTGATTTCAAGGCTCGTCTTTTGGAATAGCAAACCGTATTCCCCTATGCCATCATTGGCACAAAATTGTTGAGCAAATTTCTAAAATTGTCGAAGCGATTTCCATCCAAATGTGGTGGATGTAGCATTTTCATGTTGTCTGTAACTTATTCATCGGCACATTCAATTACAACACTACGATCATTTTTGTAAATGTGGAATTGAAAGACCTAATATGGAGCCCACACCTAAACTGATCCATTACTGAAAGTGTCATTACCTTTTGCAGCATCACAGTCGGGTATCTCATGAAGGATGAGGTTGAATTGTAGAAACCAAATCTCCCCTTTGATTTTCTTCAAGAATTAGTTTCAATGTCGTGACCATATGTTGGCCTTTAGTGCCGCATTTGATATATGCGCTTTGAAAATTGGTATCCCACATTTATCATGTAGTGGGTTTCAATAGTGTTTATACAAACTAATATCTATACCACATATGGATACACTGTGCAATGTAAGGGTTCATGTGGGCTCCTCTTCTCGGTGCTTTTGTATGGGCGCTAATCTTTGTTAGTGTATGTCTATTTGATTGGTGGGTACTTTGTTAGTGTATGTCTATTTGATTGGTGAGTGCTTTGTATGGGCGCTAAC
This sequence comes from Pinus taeda, assembly GCA_000404065.3. NCBI lineage: Eukaryota > Viridiplantae > Streptophyta > Pinopsida > Pinales > Pinaceae > Pinus > Pinus taeda. The sequence continues at coordinate 120,377 of APFE031094949.1, read as the reverse complement.
CTTAGTTTGTGTATGTCTATTTGATTTGTGGGTCTTAGTTTGTGTATGTCTATTTAAACTTAGTTTGTGTATGTGTATTTGATTGGTGGGTCCTGGTTCTTGGCTTATGATTGGTGTATTGGGCTAAGCTCAATCCCTAATCTTTGTTAGTGTATGTCTATTTGATTGTGTCTATTTGATTCTTTGTTAGTGTATGTCTATTTCATTGGTGGGAGCTTTGTATGGGCGCTAACCTTAGTTTGTGTATGTCTATTTCATTGGTGGATCTTAGTGCTTGGTTTATGATTGGTGTATTAGGTGGGTCTTAGTGCTTGCCTTATGATTGGTTTATTGGGCTAATCTCAATCTCGAGAGCATGAGAATGCTTATGAAAACTCCAATCCTACTTTAAACAAATCTTATTAAGATATCAAATTTTATTTTCTTTTAAACAAAAATTATTAAAATTCTCCATTCCTACTTTAAACAAATCTTATTAAGATATCAAATTTTGTTTTATTTTAAACAAAAATTATTAAAATTCTCCATTCCTACTTTAAACAAAAATTATTAAAATTCATCACGTGATATCAAATTTTATTCTTTTTAAACAAAAATGAATAAAATTCTATGATTGGTGTATTGCGCTAAGATCAATCCGAGAGCATGAGAATGCTTATAAAAAAACAATCTTACTTTAAACAAATCTTATTAAGATATCAAATTTTATTTGTTTTTAAACAAAAATTATTAAAATTCATCATGTGATATCAAATTTTAGTAGTATTTAAATAAAAATGATTAAAATTAATCATGTACATCATGTGATTTTCAAACAAAAATGATTAAAATTCATCATGTACATTATTTGATATCAAGCTCTAGGAAAATGTTGTCCTCCTTACAAAGCAATAACAACATGTGATATCTTAGGCTCTAAGGAAATTTTTTTCCTCCTTACAAAGTAGCAAAGAGCTTAAAGACTTAGTGCTTTCTTTTTAGCATTACATGAATTTTGCCTGAAAATCCTTCATTACTTTCACCTGGTAATATTTGGCCTTCTTTTCAGCATTCCATGAATTTTGCTTGAAAAACCTTCATTAGTTTCACTTGGCAAGATTTGGCTAGAATAGTATTTATCTTCACCATATGGTCACTTCCAAACTTGTGGGATTCCATCTAATACCTACATTAGAGAATTGAAAAAAAAATAAAATTATGACCACTTGCATATATATATCCATTAAACCTTCCATGTGAGATCTTAATTTCTACAGAGTAAAATGGATCTCAACAAATGAAATTTCAACTAATACACATTTTTTTGGTTATCCTTTGCTTCATTAGACTTCCAAAGGTAGCAATTTCAACTCACTTCTTGTATTAGATACACCCTCTCATGACCATGGGGGCTTCACTCAATGAAATTCTAATGTATCACGTGCGTTCGTGGCATATTAAACAATACCCTTAATTTAACTACATATTGGAAAATACCTCTAAAAATCACATTATTTAACCCACTAACAATACGAACCCAATACACCTTCCCAATTTAAATACCCTTACTTTCACTAGATATTGTAATTATCCATTTTTTCATTAGCATTTTTTATACCTCTTTATATTTTTCCATTAACTTTGGCCTCCATTTTTTATACCTTCCAATAGACAAACCCTCTACCCCCTATATATCCCCCAATATATTATGTCATTTTCCCCTTAATAAATATCCCCCAATATGAACCCACGTGGTATGGTATTTCTCCCCAAGTGAAGCCCCCATGCTCGTGAATAGCACTCCCTTAGTTGGTTTTGTTGGCATTATTGTCATTGATGGAAAAGGAGGGGCAAAGGTAAAAAAGCAGCAAAAGTGTGGCAAAGTTGAACAAAGGAGAAGAGACTTGGCATTGTTGTGTTGTAAGGCTATGGTAAAGGAAAATATTTGCAAGAAAGAGTGTTGCAAAAATTGCTATGTTGAATATTCGTTGTGATGCAAGGCAAAGGTAAGACTCCATGACACCAAAGGCAAGACTCCATGACAGCAAAACAAGACAAGACTCAAGGAGGTTGAGACAATGACATGAAGATGTTGTGATGCAAGTCCAAGGAAAAGGCAAAGATGTTGCAAAAATTGTTGTGATGCATTAATGATAAATATTTTTATTTGATGTTGGCTTATGTTGATGAATTTAATCATTTCATGTGGATGAAAAACAATATTGGGTGGATTATTTATTTTTGTGTTCTAATATTCAAGATATGAATAATTTGGAAACGAATGAATGAAAGGAAAAGAGTCAAGCCCATTTACTTCGTATTCCTATGTGGGATACAAGCATCCAACAAACTATCTTTATAAAATATGTGATTTTGGAAGGCATTTGATGTTAGAGAGTGGGAAAATGTGGGTAAGATGATTAAGGTATTATTCAGTTGGTATCAGATACAGTTCCTTTGGTATAAGCCTAACAGCTTGAAGGTAGCTCTACTTGAGTCATGGACTACCAAAGTGTACCCGTGTTGAGTGCAACAAACTTTCATGAATGGAGATCTGAATCAATAGCTTATGGACCTGGTGTATGGAAACTTGTATATGATCATTATTGTAAAGACTCCCCCTCTATGTAAGAACAATAGTGGAATGCTAAGGGAAAATGTGCTATGTTTAATAATCTTCATAATAAGTATCTTGATACAGTAATAGACTTAAATTCTGCAAAAGAAATCTAGGATAGGTTTCATCTCATGCATGAAGGAGACACTAGTAGTTGCACTGTCAAGAAGGAAAAGATAATGAAGTAAATGAAGAATCCCTGTGAAAAGGAAAGTATTCAGTCAAATGAGTTCTTTGTTAGTGTAAATGGACCTTATTACCATGAAGAAAAGACAACTAAAGAACAAGCCAAGCTTTACATAGACTTGACTGAAATAGAAAGATTGAATAATGAAAACAAAGATATAAAGAAAATGGTGCAAATATGTGATGAGAGAGAGCATAAGTACAAGGAGGAAATTGTCAATTTGAAGAAGCAAGGACAATAGAAGGGATGATGAATAACCAGCTAAAGGAGAAAGATGTACAATGTAAAATATTAGAGTCTAAGATTATTTCATAGAGAAGATAGTTAGATGAAAAAAACAAGTTGTGTAAGAAACTAGAAGAGGAGGTTTCCTCCATGAAGAACTCAGAAAAGGAATCCATTAAATATGATAATGAAGCATTGCTAAAAATACCTACAGGAAAAGGGACAAGCACCATTTTTAGTAAAGAATAATAAAAAAAACAAGCAACAATCTCAAAAGCCAAAGAATGAGATGAAGAAGGGATTCACTGCAAGAATATCATTTTCTCCTGAATATGAGTTGAATAGATTTGGAATATTAGAAATGAGATTTGTTGCTCCCTTGAAATATATCAAGTGTTTTTCTTGTCATGAACCTAGACATATTTCAGTAGAATGTAAGACAAAGAACATCAAGCTTAATCAACAAAAAATGCAACAATGAGAAGACTTCCTCAAGCAATCAAACAGAGAAGACATTCATTCACCAAGTACACAAATCATTTCAATGGTTACTATTATCTATGCAATGAATTTGGACATAGAGGTATTGAATGTAAAATTTATGTAAATAAAAATAGAAACTACTCAAGAAAACAAAGATCATTTTTACCTTTGCTCAGCCATACAACATGTTATTTGTGTATCAATCTTTGCCATATGGTCAAAGACTGCAAACTACTATATATCCTAAATAGTTCTAGACATAATATGAAGGACACTACAGGCAAATCAAACAATGAAGGAAATGCACGAAAATCTATGAAAGTGTGGAAGAGGAAGAGAAAGGAACAACTTGTTACATCAATACTGCAATAAAGGCATCATGGTTTTAGGGGGAGTTTCTCTAAGCAGCAAGGGAGTCATCCAGTCAGTGTTAGAAGAGAAACAACATCCAAGGGGGATAGAATCCCATAAAATGTGAGAAGTTAATGGACATCATGAGATCAAAGTTGGCATGGAAAATGTGAAGTAAACAAATACATATACATGCAAAAGCAACAATTAAGTAAATAATAGAGAGAAAGCTATAGGAGGAGTGGAAATATCATGAGGACAAACTCAATTGGCAAAAGTGAAAATAAGAAGGAAACCAATGTTATTGGGTAGGAACATGTTAAGATCTACTGGGGAATCACATGTGGAGAAACCTTCAACAAATAAAAATGAAAAGACTCCTACAACTACTGGGAAGGAATTTAATAAAGGAACCATTCCTTGCCTTTTTAGTGAAGAAAAAAAAAATAGAACGAGAGGGAAGAAAAAAGCCATTCCTCCCTTAATTGTCACTCCTCGGCCTTCTGAAACAGGTGCTACAAAAAGCATTGACTCCCTTACAACAAGGGATATTAGGGCTGAAAATGAATTTCTCGTAAATGTTGAAGAAGGTGCCTTGACAGATTCTAATGATGAGAAACAACAAGAAATTACCAATGCAAAAATTAAATCGGACATCCTTGTGAATTCCATAGAAGGTGTCTTGAAGGATTCCAAAAAATTAGCAGTGAGAAATTGCCAATGAGAAGGCCAAGCATCAAGGTATTTTCAACAAGCATTCAATTGGCAATAATATGGCTACAAATGTCATTGCTTTGCTTGATAATGTTTTGGTGGACGATGTCTTAGAACAGAAAGTAGATGATCTATAGAAATTTGTGGCATATGACATACAAGAAGCAAGAATACTAGAATGCGACACTAAGTAGGAGGAGGAGTTAAATGACAACAAATATTGAAGATAATATGTCCAGGTATCATCAAATAATTTTGGGAGCCTTCAACGTTTCATCGAGTAACGGACTTGAGTGCAATATTGTCCCATGGATATCAGAGATTTGGAACATTTCAATGCATACCTTATATCAATTATGTTTATCTGTGTGTTACCAAAAGAATAAAAGATATTCTCTAGCAATGGGATCATATTCATAATAAAAGCATTATTCAGCCCAAGCAGAATTTTGGAATGAACATACATTACATTGTATATCATTAGTATTACAAGCATCTAAGGAAAGTTACAAATTCGATTGGGCTATTTGAAATGGTGTATTAATCAATTAATTGGAAACATTATTACAATGGGTGCATGGCATTACAAATGATGTGATGACAATGATTATTTGAAGCATCACTCAATAGCCTTAATACCTAGCCAATCGTTGTAATGGTAGAAGCTTTGCAATATGAGAGGCCTTAAGATTGAGATGAGAAATCCTCTAGCAGCCAACTTGTTGGGTTCCGAAATTATTGATCTTACAAATATCATCCATGAATGGAGATTGGTATCAGAACACAGTGTTAGTGGTTATTATTAACCAATGGCATTATTATTGTTCAATACCATTATTATTGTCAGGACCTATGGTTCGTGTGATGGGCAGGGCGACCCCACCATGCGAAGTGCGTGCAAAAAATGAAACAAAATGAACCTTGGGTGAGTTTATAAGGTGTTGGGCGAGTTGAGGGGGCGGTCCCATGAGTTGGGCGAGTTGACCATCCTCCGGGTGAGACAACACATTATGAACGAGTCGGTCAGGCGTTTGGTGTGGGTCGGCCGGGTGACACAACTCGCCACCCGCCTGTATATATTGGAGGGCGTTTAGAGGCAAACAACCATCAATCATTCAATCAACAAGTTCGAACAAGGAGTTCTAAAGTGCATGGATGAGCCCGCACGACGGGTGGAACTCGGGTGTGAACTCGTTCAGAAAAGTCGTTCGGACAGTCGTTCGGGAAAATCGTTCGAACAGTCGTTCGGGAAACTCGTTTGAACAGTTGTTCAGAAAAGTCGTTCGGGAAACTCGTTCGAACAGTCATTCAGAAAACTCGTTTGGACAATCGTTCGGGACAGTCGTTCAGAAAAGTTGTTCAAGCAGGTCGTTCAGACAGTTGTTCAGGCAGGTTGTTTAGGCAGGTCGTTCGGATAGTCGTTCAGGCAGGTTGTTCGGGCAGGTCGTTCGGAGGTTGTTCGGGCAGGTCGTTCGGGAGGTCGTTCAGGCAGGACTCGGACGAGGTCGTTCGGGCAACCCGGGCGAGGTTGGGTGGCGACCCAGTTGAGGTCGTTCAGGAGAACCAGGTGAAGTCGTGTGGCGACCGGGGTGAATTCATGTGGCGACTTGGGCAAAGTTGAACGGGTGAACGAGTGGACGTGCAGATGGGTAGCCGGGTGAGGGCGCGTCGTGCACGATGAAACGGTGAAGTGTTGGGATTGTGAACGGAGGTGTGTCTCGGGCAGAGGCGCTCGTGTGTGGCGACTTGGAGGCACGCTCGAGTTGGGCAAACAACACGATCGTGCGACGAGGTGACCGAAGGGTTGGTGAGTCGTGCGACGACCGTGCGGAGGTGCCGAAGAGCTGGGCAACAAGGTTTGTCGAAGTTGTGAAAAATCGGCTGTGTAAATTTGGGGTTTCCCAAGATTTAACTTGTGCTTTGTAAAAGTGAAAGATTGTATAATATATTGATATCGGGCAGACTCATATTGCAGGGATTTTCCCCTCCCTTTATACTGTTGTGCAATTCTCTTGTATAATGCTATTGATAATGAATGTGTATGGGTGTTCATTGGTATAAAGGCACATTAATAATAATTGGTAACGAAAATAAAACTAAGTATGGATTGTTAAGGCATAGTCTACAATCGTAAGTATTGGTGAAAAGAAAACGGTTGGTAGTGTCGCACCTCGCCGGCACGGTTGAAAGACTACCGTAGGCTTGGGGGCATGATAATTATTATTCGATGGAATTCTTATTATTGTCAATCGTTTAATGGCATTATTATTATCACAACACAATAACCTTATTCATGCACAATAACAATCATGAATACGTTGTAATATTCCAAGCAATTAATGCATCATGTCTTCATTTCTATTAACACAGTGGTATCAAAGAACCATTTATGGTTTAACGCAATATATGCAATATATGAGTTAATATTAAGACAACAATTAATGGTGAATGCATTCAATATTATAATATTGAGGTTATCACCATGCAGTTACAATATTAACACAACAAACATGGATGCATTATATATGGAGCATCAACATTATATATGGATTCATGACTAAGCAGCCTCATATATGGTATCGTGGTAGCATAATATATAAGAGAAGCAACGTTATATAAGAGCAGTAATGTTATGGTTTACTCCGTGAGCAACAATGTTATGGAAGAGCAACAATGTTTCATAAGAGCGGCCTCATATATTGATATATTGATATGAATGCAACAACAACATGATATTGGTATGAAAGTAGCAAGAACGTTATGAATGCAACATCAATGTTATATTGGTATGGTATATTGTTATTACTTAGCAGCAACATTACATTGGTATACTAGCATGAACGCAACAACATATGGTATATCGGCATCTCACAAACTATCGGTCTTATACTACTCGGCATCCCTTATGCTATTCAACATCTCAGAAATCGGTATTTCACTATTCGGAATCTCCTATGCTATTCAAAGTTCCTTATGTTATTCTCTCTCCTTCCCGTTCCATGCCACATTTGTTAGTTATAACTTTCTATATCAAAGGGTCAAATTAGGGTTTTGACCTCCAGCTACCACTTAGCTCTCTTATAATTGTATGAAGCATTGATATTGTGTAGCATATGTGTTGTTTGGATAGGGGAAATTAGGAAAGAAAATAAATATTCAGTTATACATTAACCAAGAAAAGAACATAACTAATTGAAAACTGAAACCAAACACATGCATCAACACACAGGATTTACGTGGTAAAACCTCGACAGGGTGTCAAGGAAACATCCACGGGGAAATGGATTGGAATCTCTATTAATTCAACAATGATTCTCCATGATTACATTTCTCGGGCATTCACTAGTTTTATACCAGCCTCCTTTGTTACATAATTGTTAATTCGGTATAGAACTAACTAGTTACATTTTACCCAAAATTACATAATTCGTTGTCCAACTTCCAACAAACTCCACCTTGACAACAATTTTCCTAATCCCTTGCCCATGCCCATTCATCATATTTTCTGCAAGCCAAGAGAAGCTAAACATCATCGTAACTTCTCTACTATAACTAGCTTTGTGAATATGTCTGCACAATTCTCTCACGTATGGACCTTTTGAAGAGCTACTTTTCTGCCATCGATCACATGTCTCAAAAAATGATACCTTACATCAATGTGTTTGGTTCTACTATGATAAGCAAGATTTGTAGCCAAGTGAATAGCACTTTAACTGTCACAAAGTACATTCACTTTCTCCTGTGTCCTTCCAATCTCATCAAGTAGACCCTTTAACCAGATTGCTTCTTTACTGGCATTTGAAGCAGCTATATATTCGGCTTCGGTAGTGGACAATGCAATTGTTTCTTGAAGCTTTGACATCCAACTAATTGCTCCAACTGCAAGAGTAAAGACATAACTTGTAGTAGATCTTCTTTTGTCCAAATCACCTGCATACTCAGCATCTACATATCTGCAGACTGAACCTTCACTACCATTAAAGATGATGCAATGGTCACTTGTGCCTCTTAGATATCGAAGCACCCATTTCACTGCTTGCAAATGTTCTTTACCTGGATTTGCCATGAACCTGCTGACAACTCCAACTGCATGTGAAATGTCAAGTCTTGTAGATACCATCGCATACATTAAGTTGCCTACAACATTTGCATATGGTACATGAGACATAAATTTCTTTTCTTCATCATCTCTAGGACTCAAAACCAAAGAAAGCTTAAAATGGGAAGCTAGTGGAACATTAACAGGTTTCACATTGTTCATAGAGAACTTTTCAAGTACTTTCTCCGCATACTTCTGTTGTGATAACCAAAGCGTACCATTTTTCCTGTCTCTGTGTATCTCCATGCCCAAGATATGTTTTACTACTCCAAGATCCTTCATATCAAACGTCCTAGATATCCGAGCCTTTAACCTGTTGATCTCTTCCATGCTTTTGCTTGCAATAAGCATATTGTCAACATAGAAAGCTAAGATAATGAATATGCTATTGAAACTTTTGAAGTATACACAATGATCATACTCACTTCTTATAAAGTTCTAGCTCCCCATGAAGGAATCAAACTTCTGGTACCATTGTCTGGGAGACTTCCTCAGACCATACAATGATTTCCTAAGCTTGCAAACTAATCTTCTGCTGCGACCTTGTACAAAACCTTCTGGTTGTTCCATATATATCTCTTCATTCAAATCACCATGTAGAAAAGTTGCTTTAACATCTAACTGTTCTAACTCAAGATTAAGTAACGTAGTTAGTGCCAACACAGTACGAATAGAAACAAGTTTTACAATTCGAGAAAAAATCTCATGAAAGTCTATGCCTTAAACCTGAGAATACCATTTTGCTACCAGTCTCACCTTATACCTTTCGATACTTCCATCAACTTTTCGTTTCGGTTTGAAGACCCATTTGCATCCAACAACACTTCTCCCTTCAGGAAGCTCTACAAGATCCCAGGTATTGTTCTTGGCTAAGGAATCCATTTCTTCTTCCATAGTTGTTTTCCACTTTTTGCTATCTATATCATTTACTACTTCCTGATAACAAGAAGGTTCCCCATCTTCAGTAATCAAAGCAAAAGATGAAGCAGAATCTTCATACCTTTTGGGAGTTTTTCTTTCCCTTGCAAACTTTGTTAGAGCGACAGGTTGTTGAACTGGTTTAGAAACTTGAACTGGTTCAGAAACTTCAATGGCTTCCTTTGTCTCTTCAACACCTTTTTCTCCAGAAGTCTCTCCTTCCTTTTGACTGTCACTGAAAGGTCTAGCCTCCAACTGAACTCGTTGATATGGCGATACCTGTTCCTGTTCAATTCTTTCAACATTTCATTTTAAAAGAGAAGATTCATCAAATGTTACATCTCTACTAATGACTATCTTCCGCAATGTAGGATCCCACAACCTATATCCTTTCACTGCATAGTCATACCCAACAAAGACATAACATTTCGACTTTGGATCTAATTTTGAACACTAATTTTTTGGAATAAAAGAATAAGCATCACAGCCAAATATCCTCAAATGTGAATAATCACAAGACTGACCTATCCAAACTTATTCAGGAATTTTACAAGTAATTGCTAGTGAAGGTGATCTGTTAACTAAATAGCAAGCAGTAGATATTGCTTCTACCCACAACTCCTTTTGCAAGTTAGCATTGTTGATCATGCTTCTGGCTCTTTCCATAAGAGTCTGATTCATACGCTCAGCAACACCATTTTGCTGAGGAGTATAAACAGCAGTTTTGTGTCTAATAATTCCCTCATCCTTATAGTATTGTTCAAATTCAATTGAAGCGAACTCACCACCATTGTCAGTTCTTAAACATTTAATAGATTTTCCTATTCTTTTCTCTACCATTTATTTAAATTGTTTAAAGACATTGAATACAGTAGCTTTCTTTTTTAGCATAAAGACCCAAAGTTTACAGGAGAAATCATCAATAAATGTTAAAAAATATAGAGCACCTCCATATGACACAACAGGGGATGGTCCCCACAAATCAGAATGAATATAGTCTAAAATATCTTTACTATTATGATTTCCAACTTTAAATCTATGTTTACACTGTTTTCCATACACACAATGTTTACAAAAATCTAACTTCAAGGATTTCAGATCGGGAAGAGATTTACATTTCATCAGTATATGAAGACCTTTCTCGCTCATATGACCTAATCGTTGATGCCATAGACGAGTACTTGCTTCTTCCTTTTTTGACGCAACCACTGCTTCACTGACCTGAGTACTTCCTTTTAACCTGTAAAGATTTCCAACCTTTTCTACTTTCATAACCACTAGGGCTCCTTTTGAGACTTTCAAGACACCATCCTGACCTGTAAACTTATAACAATCTGAATCCAACACTCCCAAAGAAATCATTTTTTTCTTCAAATCAAGTACATGTCTAAAACTAGTTAATGTTCTAATTGTGTTATCATACATCTTAATCCTGATATTTCCCATCCCAACAGTTTGACATGACACATTATTACCCATAAACACAAAACAACCGTCTACATTTTCATATGAAGTAAACCGATTTCTATGTGGGCACATGTGATGAGAAGCACCAAAGTCTAACAACGAGCTTTATAAACCCTGAGAGACATTACATTCAGGTGAAGTTTCATCTATCATACATAATGTTTTAGCAAATAAAACTTTGTCTATCATACCTGAATTGACCTCATTCGCTTCCTTCTTTGGGTTATCAGATTCCTTTCATTTCCAACAATATTTCTTCAAATGTCCAATTTTATTACAGTGCCAACATTTTACCTTACACTTTTTTCCCTTCGATTTCGATTTGGAAGACCCCCCCTTGGTTTTTCTCCTCTTTCCTTTGAGCGTCCTCTAGCTACCATGGCTTCTGATGTCGTTGTTTCAGTATTGGATTTCCTTCGTACTTCTTCAGACAAGAGAGCTCCCACGACTGATTCAAACTTCAAAGAATCAGTAGTGCTCAAGCTGATTGAAGTTATGAAGTGATCCCATGATTCGGGCAGAGAACATAGCAAGGTTATGGCTTTATCTTCTTCCTGAATTTTAACTTCCATATCTATTAATTGACATATAAGTGTATTAAAAATATTTAAATGTTCTACAATTTTTTAACCTTATTTGATTCGAATATTGTATAACTGTATTTTCAGATAAATTATGTTGGTTAATGACTTTGTCATATAGAGTTTTTATAGTTTTTCCCACAATCCTGAAGCTATAGTCTCTTCAATAATATTGAAGAGAACTTCATCCGCTGGGCATAACCGGATGGTACTGAGAGCTCGGGCATCCAAGTCCTCCCAATCTGAAGTAATCATGGTTGCAGGTTTCTTAGTTTCCCCATCCAATGCCTTGTGCAACCCTTGTTGCACAAGCAGATCCCTAACCTTTAGTTTCCAAAGAGCAAAATTGCTCTTTCCGGTGAATTTCTCCACCTTGAATTTTGCATTCGACATCTTGGCCATTTTTCTATTTTTCCTCCTAGGGTTTTACTCTTTCAGTCTATGGTTTCAATCTTTAGTCTTTCAACTAGGGTTTATTTTTTTTCAAACAAACTCTTTGTACTCAAAAAATAATTCCCCCTTTTTCTTTAAACAACAACCCTTCAACAGAATTTACTTTCAAATTAATGAAAAAACCCTTTGATTTTTACCCCTCTGTCTTTCACAATTTTATGGAAAAAGAAATTCCTTGGATTTCTTTGATTTTCTTCCCTCCAAATTCAAATTTCTAAAAAAATTTCACTCAAATTTAAGAAAGATTACCCAGATCCATATCTGTTGATCTGAATAATTCCTCTGGTGATAAGCAAGCCAGGCCTCTGGCAACACACAAGCTCTGCTCTGGCAGCACTCAGACCGTAGCAATGTTGCCTTGATGGATTCTAGTTTGGCAGTGCAAACCCCAGACATGCTCAGCTCTCGTTCTCTTCCATGCAGAACACAGGTCTATGGTCATAACAGTGTTTCCCTTCACCAGGTGCAGTTCTTTGATGGGTTTTGCAAACAAACTCACACAGATATCTGCTTAGATGGAGTAGTAGCCTCCATTCACACGCACAGAGCATCAGCCACTCTCAGCCACGCAGCTTCCTCTTGCAGACTCCACACTGCCCTTCACACACCTTTTTGTAGATACGCAACCACCCTCAATTCTCCTCATGCCAGCAACAATACCACCAACTAGCACACAGTCTTCGGTTTCAACTCCACCAGCCAGCACGCAGGCTGCAGCCATAGTTTAGGCAGCATCCCTTGCATGCAGAACAGCTCTTCATGCAGAGTACGTTGGTTTAGCGCTTTCCTTCACATAGAGACAGGCTCCACCAGCCTTCACACAGAAAATAACTCCACACGCCCTTCACACAAAGATAGGCTCCTTCACGCAGCAAAGAAATCCACACGGAGAGCTTTTGCTCTCCACGCAGCAATGCGATGAACACAAATGGATTTCTGATCTCTCACAAGCCACAATTCAACTAATCACTCTGATACCAATTGTTGTTCGGATAGGGGAAATTAGTAAAGAAAATAAATATTCAGTTATACATTAAATAAGAAAAGAACATAATTCATTAAAAACTGAAACTAAACACACGCATTAATACACAGGATTTACGTGGTAAAACCTCGACAGGGTGTTAAGAAAACATCCACGGGGCGAGGGATTGGAATCTCTATTAATTCAACAATGATTCTCCACAATTACATTTCTTGGGCATTCACTCGTTTTATACCAGCCTCTTCTGTTACATAACTGTTATTTCAATGTATAGCTAACTAGTTACATTTTACCAAAAATTACATAATTTGTTGTCAAACTTCCAACAATATGAAGCATAGCATATGGAGTGTTTGAAGAGTAACATATAGAGTGTAGCATATGGAGCGTGTTGATAGCATATGAAGCATAGCATATGAGCACCATTATGAATGTTAATGAATGTTAATATTATACATTGGATACATAGCATATGGAGCGTTTGATATGGTGTGAATTCGATTATGTGAAGCGTTGATATTGTGATGATAGCATATGAAGCGTAGTGTATGGAGTGTTTATTATATTATGTTTGGATGACAATATTTCATATGTCTGGTATTATATATACGCGGAATTCAAAATGCCAATATTACATATGCATTCGACTTTCAATGGAGGCGAAGCCCACAAGGAAAGCTAAAGATAAACATAAAGCTGTGTCAAATAATGAAAGACAATTTTTGTGTAACTTCCTATCTATGATGAGAGAATATCTACAGTCTGATGCAGAAATAGTCAAAGCTCAGTGTTGTGCATTTGATAGAAGTCGATACTGATGATTCTGTTGCACATTTCACTACAGGTGTTTTGCATTTGATAGAGGTCGATACTAATGATTTTAATGATGAGAATAACCCAATGAATGACTATCCTAGTGAAGAGGAATCTGAACTTGATGATAAATGCAAAAGAAGTTTCTCCAACGAGTTTGAGGAAGAATATCCATTTGATGAAAATGATGTAGATTTTGATGTTGTTGAGAGTCACAAAAAATCTAGAAAATGGACATACTGCAGATGATGATAAAGTTCCTTCAAAAGTTCTTAACATGGCTTGCAACTATAGAGTTGTCTAGTTTATATTTCTTTAGCTATAATAGTTGGACCATCACCTCGACATCGAGGAGAGATAGCAAGCACAATTATGTTTGGTCAGAGAACCATGAAAGTGGAAAATATGGAGAAGCTAAGGGAGGAGTTTTATTACAAAAGTCTTTGTCGCAAACTCGAAATTCAGGTGGATCTACTAACTATGGAGAATGAGTGACAGTCTAAAGTGGCTCTTGATACTTATTATCAATGGAGCAGAAGCTCATATCGACGTGGACAATCACCATTATAGCCTGGAGTTTATTAAGATGGTGTTATTATTATTGTTCTAAAAGTTATTTACAGGAACGGTTTTGTTGGGATTAAAGAAAATCCTATTTATTCACTGGATTTGTTGAAGAATCATATTCTTAGTCTACCAATTTTAATAATGGAGATCAGTTTCTTGCTTTGGAAAAGCGAGTTTTTAAATGCCATGACAAACTAGAAAGAAATTTAGAGTAATTTGAGTTGGGCTTTTGTATATGGAGTACTTGGTAACGTTGTGTAATTCTCAAGGTAACACTATATATAAAAATATATATGTGGTTATGTAACAATGTGTAATGTTGCAAATATGGGAAAAAAGTGGAGTGATAAGGACACTTATGTATAGGGGTTTTATAATTTAGGGTTGTATGCTTTAGAGTTGTTTGGTTGTCATGGAAATTTGCTGAGAAGCTATGGAATTATCTAGTTTACTAGCAAATGTGTACTGAAGAAGGAACCATCTTCAGTAAACTCACATATTAATTGAGAGATTTGGCACATATTGTTGAGAGAATTGGAATTGGCACATGAAAGCATTGGCACATATTATGGATGTTCACAATACATATATGGCAGCAATTTTATTATTGTGTTGATCATTGTATATTGGAATACATTCATTGGAGTAGCCTATATTAGAGAAACATTTATAAACAACTTATTCAGTTGGAGCAACCTTAGAGAAGTCTATATTGGAGCAACTTTTATTGGTTTATTGGAGCATCGTATATTGGAGAAATCTTGAAGATTGATACATTGAGAAGCCTTCGAGATTAATACATTAAGCAGCATTGGAAATTGATACATTGCCAATGTTTTTAATACATTCTCAGACATTGTTTTATGAATTAGGGTTTTTTGCGCTAACATCTTATTCCCTAAGAGTTCATTATGGAGAAGCCTTCATCCTGGAGACACGGTCATTCCTGGATATTTATGTCATGGAGAGCATGTTAATATAGAGAGTGTTTATATTTAAATCATGAAGACAACTTTCTTCTCAATTGGAATATGTGGATGGAACATGGGTTGCTGGTATTTTCATGGAAATCCCATCTATTGTGCCTTTATGGATGAAGATTAAGATTTGTTGTTTCTTTCATAGCCAAGGAATATGGATACTTTGCATATACAGTTTTCACTCTTACTGAACATCTAAAATCTACAAGAAGATATATCTTCATAACCTCAATATGTCTTGACAACATCATACATGTTTTTGGGAGTAACCGAATTTTTCATCATTTTAAAGGACCTCAAGCCCTAAATCATGAGGAGCTCATTATTTTTCTTAGAAACACAATGATGGAGGCTCCAACCAATGTTAAATTGGATGGTTTCTTGCTACAAAATGGTACTCCAAAGTTGGATTAGAGTGGAAAATGATTTTGTTGAACTTTCTATCCAACTCCTAGAAAGTGGATTTTATAAGAATATTCATAAACCAATATCATATTTGGTTTAGATCAACAAAAAATATGTGCTTAATGCACTTTATATTACTTTAAAGTGTTACTTCCATATATTTAAACATCGGATTTCAATGGCTTTACACAATTAGGGAGTTTTGTTAAGCTGCAACCCCCTTGCCATTGATGTCAAAGGGGGAGGTAAGCAGAGCAAGGATAACAATGATTTCCATCAATGCCAAAGAGGGAGATTGTTGGAATTATTGTCATTGATGGAAAAGGAGAAGAACAAGGGAAACATAGACAAAGAATTAGCAAAATTGCAAAAAAGGAAAAGGAGCAGCAAAAGTACAATACTCTTTTTATATGGACAGAAAGAATTAAGTTCAGGAAATTTGTTAATTGGCTGCTTGCCTATTTGCTTTTCAGTGAAAACTGTATCATAAGAGTCATCTTCAGAAACATCTATAGTTTCTTCTGTTTCCTCAGTTTCATTGTTGTTAATCTGATCATTGTAGTGTAGTTCTTCAGAAAAATCACTATTTGTACAAGAAGAGCAAATATTCACTTTTTGTACAAGAGGCAGACTACTATCTTCTTCATCTGAAGCTTCTGTTAAGATATATACCTCAAAAAATTCATCATCTGATGCTACTATTGACCAATCATCTTGGAATTCCTCTATATCAACACATGCTTTTAGTTTAGAAGAGTAATTATTAGGACATTTTCAAGCAAAGTGGCCTTCTCGCTTGCAAATGAAACAACAATTGTTGTTTCTTGGGTTTTTTCTCTTTTTCAAAAATTTAAATTTTCGGAAAGGCTTCCTGGGATTGGAGACTCTTTTGGGTCTGAATTTTCCATATCTCTTTGGTTTCTTCTTCTTTCTAAATGGTGTCCATGGTAGCATTGTTTTGCAGACCTCTGAACTAGGTGTAATATCATGTGCTTTCTTCTGCCAGCACATATACTTAACCTTTTGGGTACATCTAAAGAGAAGATCGACCCAATAGATTTGATCTATCCTTTTATTCGAAACATCAATATCTTTCATAATTAAATCTCCTAAATTTCTTGGAAGTTTGGATAGGAATGCAATTTTATGAGAAATGTCATTGGAAAGATTTGCTTTAAAGACTTTGGTCATAAATTCTTTACCAAATTGGTCAAGATATTTCAAATCTTTTAGTTCCATTCGGCTTAAATCTATGAGCAATTGTTTTTTCTCATCTACTGGCTCAGGTACAAATTGAGTCTTTAGTAAAAGCTCTAGAGTGGCCAGTCCTGCTTCCATGACAGCTCTACGTTCTTCATCAGATGGTCCTATCCACCAATCATATACAATTCCGGCCATTCTTTTTTCTACTAGGACCATAATAGAAACATTATCCAATTTGGTGGTGACCTGTGTTTGATACAGAACACCAATCCATATTCTAATGGACTCTTCAGGATTGGAAGAATTATCTAAATCAATAATATACCCAGTAGTATTTGCAACATATAAGTCTTCTTGAATGTGTGGGTATTTTGGGACTTCTTTCAAGACATGAGCTTTATTTTGATCGTTTATGGAAGGAAGAATAAAAGAAGGAAACTTAGAGGCTGCTTGATCTAGAGTCATGATTTCTTTCTTTGATGAAAATTGTTTATCAACTTTATAGGCTTCCCCATTTACACTAGTTAGCTTGCTTGAAGGTTTTGAAGTTGACCCCTCTGCACTAGTGGTTGTAAAGGCTCCTTCTGTATCTTCATCTTCTTCTTCTCTATCCCAATAATTAGGAGTGCTCATATCAAAAGTAAACTTTGGAATTTCTTGGGCTTTTTTCTTTTGTCGTCTTTTCCTTCTTTCCTCCTTGGCAATTTTCTCAGACTGTTGTTCTTCATAAAGTAATCTGAGATTTGCATTGATCAACTATGATTGCTTACCCAAGTCATCTAGGACATCTTCTGCATGTGCACACTAGGTGGTGAGATAGTTTCCTATCTGGTGGACTTCGTCAAGATCAGTGGGGCTTTGAGAGTTATGTTCAAGTAGTGGTGCATATTCAGCTCGAGCTGGTGGTTGTCTGGATTGAGAGGAAGAAGTACAGAATTTTGTCTTTGGTGACCACTTTCCATCTTTGACAAATATATGATTTTCATATTGAAATTATTTCACAGGAGAAAAATTAGATACATATGTTCTAAACATCTTATTAATGGCAAGGAATGGCTTTTCTTCTAGAATGTACAACTAGTCTGATGAAGTAGATACAATGGACTCTGTAGATGGATGGCTATATACATTGTTTGAAACAGATTTACGACCATTGGTTACAAGTTGCTCGGTTTCAGAGATGGCTGGTAACACATGTTTTTTAGGCACGAAAATAGGTCGAGGTACTGATCATCTATCAGGCAATATTTAGACATGACCATCACTTACAGAAATTCTTCTCTTTTTGTTTCTTGGAGCGTCTATTAATGCCAGAGATTTGTATTGAATATACCAGTCATTAGGAAGAGATTCAGTATCATATGGGACTCCTTCTACCTGAGCATTACTTATTCCAATGGTGACACAATCTTTGAGCACGGGTTGCTTTAGCTTAGGATGGACAGTATTTGTAAGTTAAAAAGATGCTTAGACTAACACAGAAAGATATTCACTATCTTCTATCATTTTAAGGCCTTGGACACCTACTAATAATTTCCAACAGTCTCTTATATGAGGATCAGAAAGACTGATAAAATAATCAAGGAAAATGGTACCATGTTGGCAACCAGAAGATAGATTTCCCAATTTTGTACCAATACAAGCATGGTCATAGTTCTAGTGGCAGGTATCAAACACCTCAGATATACATGGAGTATTTATACCATGCCGAAATAGCGGAGCTAGTCCTATCCGTATCCCTCCAAAATGCAGATAAGCAAACCACTTTTCAACTACATATTTTTTGAATTTTTTTATTTCGTCCTCAGAAAACAAACTTAAACCAACAATTTGGACAGAAGGACCAGAAATTTTAAGCTTTAGCTCAACTTCTTTCAAATAGCTTTTCTTTGATAAACTAAATATTGATGGAACCTGATAAATTTCTTTGAAACTTAACACATGAGGGTTCCAATTCTCAGGGTCTTCAACTATTTCATGTTCATTTAAATCATTCTCAGCAGAATGAGAATCTACCTATGTAACAGTGCATCTATCAATATTTGAAAAAGATCTTAAGAAGTTGACCATGATTATAAACTAGACCAAAGAGTGACTAAAGTAGCTTTTATCTACTTAGCAATTGCATAACAAGAGCTTTTTGAAGGCTTCCTGGCTGCCTTTAGACTCTATCTGTAGTTTATAACTTAGGACCAAAACGGGGCTCTGATACCAAAATATGGGGGAGCTCAAGCAACGTAAGCAGAGTAGGACTTACTTCAAAATCAATATGAAGATTATGGAACAGCAAGTCTGAAACACGAATTTTCTTCTCCTCAACCGAACATGTGAGCACTATGACCTCTATCCTCGGGTCTTCAAAACGACTTCGCCTTATAGTTCAAGGTTCTTTCAGATAACAGAAATTCTCCTCAGACAGGTGGCCCAGTAGGTTATGATATTAATTCAAAAGAAAAACTTACAGAGCTTACAATATTACAATAACAGATAGAGAAGCCCTCTGTCCGATGCCCCTCTATTTTCCTTTCATCTCCTTTTATAACTCCCTGGGGAATCTAAGCTTATCTAAGACATGATGCAAAAGCGGAAATAATTGAGGGTCCTATCAGTATTTCTTTCACCGACGATGTCTACTCAACTTTTCGAGTACAATAATTTAGCTACAACATGTGACCATATTATCACATTGCTAGCTAATTGTACAAAGATTCTACTAGTATCCTTTCGGACTCTGATCAAAATAATAGTCATCAAACTCATCATCACTAGAGGATAATTGTATTTGAAATGCATTTTTCTCAAGATTTGCGAGATAGTTGTATTCCACCATCTTTTTGTATTCTTTGTCCCAGCTGAAATCATTTGGATCCTGTGCATCTGGGTAGCTATCTTGGAAAGTAGATTCTTCAATTTTTCCTTTTCCTTTAGCATCTACTTTAGATGTCTGTCCTTGGTCCGAATTTACTTTAATTTTGTGGAGGTTGTGCTGTTGTGGAGTAAACATGACGTCTTGTTTCTCCCACTTGTTAAGAAAGGGTAATGGATTGCTCATATCAAAAGTAAACTTTGGAATTTCTTGGGCTTTTTTCTTTTGTCGTCTTCTCCTTCTTTCCTCCTTGGAAATTTTCTCAGATTGTTGTTCTTCATAAAGTAATCTAAGATTTGCATTGATCAACTCTGATTGCTTACCCAAGTCATCTAGGACATCTTCTGCATGTGCACACCAGGTGGTGAGATAGTTTCCTATCTAGTGGACTTCGTCAAGATCAGTGGGGCTTTGAGAGTTATGTTAAGTAGTGGTGCACATTCAGCTCGAGTTGGTGGTTGTCTAGACTGAGAGGAAGAAGTACATAATTTTGTCTTTGGTGGCCACTTTCCACCTTTGACAAATCTATGATTTGCATATTGAAATTCTTCGACAGGAGAAAAATTAGATACATATGTTCTAAACATCTTATTAATGGCAAGGAATGGCTTTTGTTCTGGAATGTACAACTGGTCTGATAAAGTAGATACAATGGACTCTGTAGATGGATGGCTATATACATTTTTTGAAACAGATTTACGACCGCTAGTTACAGGTTGCTCGGTTTCAGAGATGGCTGGTAATACATGTTTTTTAGGCATGAAAATAGGTCGAGGTACTCATGATCTATCAGTGAATATTCGGACATGACCATCACTTACAGACATTCTTCTCATTTTGTTTCTTGGAGCATCTGTTGATGCCAGAGATTTGTAAGGAATATACTAGTCACTAGGAAGAGATTCGGTATCATATGGGACTCCTTCTACCTAAGCATTACTTATTCCAACGGTGACACAATCTTTGAGCACGAGTTGCTTTAGCTTAGGATGGACAATGTTTGTAAGTTGGAAAGATGCTTGGACTAACACAGAAAGACATTCACTATCTTCTATCATTTCAAGGCCCTGGACACCTACTAATAATTTCCAACAGTCTCTTATATGAGGATCAGAAAGACTAATAGAATAATCAGGGAAAATGGTACCATGTTGGCAACCAGAAGATAGATTTCCCAATATTGTACCAATACGAGCATGGTCATAGTTCCAATGGCGGGTATCAAACACCTCAGATATACATGGAGTATTTATACCATGCCGAAATAGTGGAGCTAGTCCTATCCGTATCCCTCCAAAATGCAGATAAGCAAACCACTTTTCAACTACATATTTTTTGAACTTTTTTTTTTCATCCTCAGAAAACAAACTTAAACCAAAAATTTGGACAGAAGGACCAGAAATTTTAAGCTTCAGCTCAACTTCTTTCAAATAGCTTTTCTTTGATAAACTAAATATTGATGGAACCTGATAAATTTATTTGGAACTTAACACAAGAGGGTTCCAATTCTCAGGGTCTTTAACTATTTCATGTTCATTTAAATCATTCTCAATAGAATGAGAATCAACCTCTGTAACAGTGCATCTATCAATATTTGAAAAAGATCTTAAGAAGTTGGCCATGATTATAAACTAGACCAGAGATTGAATAAAGCAGCTTTTATCTACTCAGCAATTGTATAACAAGAGCTTTTCGAAGGCTTCCTGGCTGGCTTTAGACTGTCTATAGTTTATAACTTAGGACCAGAACTGGGCTCTGATACCAAAATATGGGAGAGCTCAAGCAAAGTAAGCAGAGTAGGACTTACTTCAAAATCAATATGAAGATTATGGAACAACAGGTCTGAAACACGATTTTTCTTCTCCTCAACCGAACATGCGAGCAATACGACCTCTCTCCTCGGGTCTTCAAAATTCCTTCGCCTTACAGTTCAAGGTTCTTTTGGATAACAGAAAATATCCTCAGATAGGTGGCCCAGTAGGCTTCGATATTAATTCAAAAGAAAAACTTACAGAGCTTACAATATTACAATAACAGATAGATAAGCACTTCGTCCGATGCCCCTCTATTTTCCTTTCATCTCCTTTTATAACTCCCTAGGGAATCTAAGCTTATCTAAGACATGACAGAAAAGAGGAAATAATTGAGGGTCCTATCGTATTTCTTTCACCGATGGTGTCTACTCAACTTTTCTAGTACAATAATTTAGCTACAACATGTGACCATATTATCACATTGCTAGCTAATTGTACAAAGATTCTACCAATATCCTTTCGAACTCTGATCAGAATCATAGTCATCAAACTCATCATCACTAGAGCACAATTGTCTTTCAAATGCTTTTTTCTCAAGATTCGCGAGATAGTTGTATTCCACCATCTTTTCGTATTCTTTGTCTCAGCTGAAATCATTTGGATCCCGTGCATCTGGATAACTATCTTGGAAAGTAGATTCTTCAATTTTGCCTTTTCCTTTAGCATCTGCTTTAGAAGTCTGTCCATGGTCCGAATTTACTTTAATTTTGTGAAGGTTGTGATGTTGTGGAGTAAACATGACGTCTTGTTTCTCCCACTTGTTAAGAAAGGGTAATGGATTGATATCAATATCAAAAAAGGAAACTTTATAAACTTTTATGAACATCGGAGAAGGTTGCACTGCCAGCTCAACACCATCTAGAAGCTCCCATTCGAATATTTGGAACATATTAGTAGTTGATTCCATTGAATGTTGCACCCAAGATTTATAGTTTTCATTAATGAACACTTTAGATTGCCATCCTAGCTCAAAAATTACTGAAGTGTAGATTTTATTTGAAATCATCAAACTAATTAGATGAACGACATTAATATTCCAATTTCCTGAAATAATATTGATTGTGATTAACACAGTGCGGTCAATCATGAATCGTAACACCTTAGGCTCACCTTGAAGTTCATCTAACTGCTGCAGTACCTGTCTATGAATTTCAAATATTTCTTATCTGCCAAAATTTTAGGACAACTTGCTAGAGGAAGATTACTCTCTTGGCAGATTTGGTTTCAGCAATTTGATTTTGATGTTGAGTGGATACCAAGAAACTCTAATTTTTTAGCCGATTCTCTAACTAGAGACATGAATAAAGCCTTTGTTTCATCTCTACAAAGTCCTTTTATTATACCTGGAAAAGGACCTCAGGATGACAATTTTAGCACATTTGTTGAGAGGTTTAGAGTTCTGGAAAATCATGCAAGCCATTTGACAAAATAAATTAAGAAAGTGGTAGTTCTGCGATTGAGAAGAAATCAGTGGATTAGATGATGTCAAGCATGGACTTCAAAAAATGTTGGCATATCTTTGGGGTTAGATATTAATCTGGTAAATATATATCCTTTGCCCAACATGCAGGTGAAGATCTATATTAAACAACTGGCTGATATGTGGTCATCTCAATTCACTCCAAATATGATTTGGGTCTTAAAGGTATTAAATTATTATCAGTTGATTGGAGGAGTGGATTTTGCTTTAAGCATCTATATAGGAGCTCAAATGGTAGATTTAGAAGCCATTCCAATCAAAGCAGACTTAGAAAAATATCTTCAGTCGCTAAGGATTCCTGATATTTTTGAAGAACTAGAAGCATCCTTTTTACAAAGAAATGATGAAAATTATGCCTCCAATGATACTTTCCCTCAATATGATATTTTTTGAAAATTTTGCTAATTGGGAAATCAAAGGAGGGTTTTGTAGAAAAAAGCCATGTATAAGAACATCTCAATGTGTCCAACGAACTTTACAATACCTAAGGACTATCTCATCTCCTTGGGATTATCAGAGTTTACGATTTCGAGAGCAAATTTCTCCTAATCCATTTTCATAGGTTTTCTGTCACGAAATTATCAGAGAAATAAAGACCACTAATAATATTGAAAGAAATAAACAATTGGATCTTTGGTTCAAAGATTTTGGGATGTTAAAATTAACAGAGAAAAGACAGGTACTACAGCAGTTAGATCAACTTCAAGGTGAACCCAAGGTGTTACGATTCATGATTAACCGCACTGCGTTAATCACAATCAGTATTATTTCAGGAAACTGGAATACTAATGTCGTTCATCTAATCAGTTTGATGATTTTGAATAAAATCTGCAATTCAGTAATTTTTGAGCTAGGATGGCAATCTAAAGCATTCATTAATGAAAATTGTAAATCTTGGGTGCAGCATTCAGTGGAATCAGCTACTAATATGTTCCAAATATTCAAATGGGAGCTTCTAGATGGTGTTGAGCTGGTAATGCAGCCTTTTTCGATGTTCAGAAAATTTTATAAATATTCCTTTTGGGATATTGATATCAATCCACTACCCTTTCTTAACAAGTGGGAGAAACAAGACGTCATGTTTACTCCACAATAGCACAACCTCCACAAAATTAAAGTAAATTTGGACCAAGGACAAACATCTAAAGCAGATGCTAAAGGAAAAGGAAAAATTAAAGATTATACTTTCCAAGATAGCTATCCAGATGCACAGGATCCAAATGATTTTAACTAGGACAAAGAATACGAAAAGATGGTGGAATACAACTATCTCGTGAATCTTGAGAAAAAAGCATTTGAAAGATAATCATCCTCTAGTGATGATGAGTTTGATGACTATGATTCTGATCAGAGTCCGAAAGGATACTGGTAGAATCTTTGTACAATTAGCTAGCAATGTGATAATATGGTCACATGTTGTAGCTAAATTATTGTACTGGAAAAGTTGAGTAGACACCGGCGGTGAAAGAAATACCAACAGGACCCTCAATTATTTCTGCTTTTGCATCATGTCTTAGATAAGACTAGATTCCCTAGGGAGTTATAAAAGGAGATGAAAGGAAAATAGAGGGGCATCGGACGGAGTGCTTCTCTATCTATTATTGTAATATTGTAAGATCTGTAAGTTTTTCTTTTAAATTAATATTGAAGCCTACTGGGCCACCTGTCTGAGGATAGTTTCTGTTATCCGAAAGAACCTTAAACTGTAAGGCGAAGGTGTTTTGAAGACCCAAGGAGAGAGGTAGTAGTGCTCGCATGTTCGGTTGAGGAGAAGAAAATTCGTGTTTCAGACCTGTTGTTCCATAATCTTCATATTGATTTTGAAGTAAGTCCTACTCTACTTACTTTGCTTGAGCTCTCCCATATTTTGGTATCAGAGCCCCATTCTGGTCCTAAGTTATAAACTATAGACAGAGTCTAAAGGCAGCTAGGAAGCCTTCGAAAAGCTCTTGTTATACAATTGTTGAGTAGATAAAAGTTGCTTTAGTCAATCTCTGGTCTAGTTTATAATCATGGCCAACTTCTTAAGATCTTTCTCAAATATTGATAAACACACTGTTACAGAGGTTAATTCTCGTTCTGTTGAGAATGATTTAAATGAACATGAAATAGTTGAAGACCCTGAGAATTGGAACCCTCATGTGTTAAGTTTCAAAGAAATTTATCAGGTTCCATCAATATTTAGTCTATCAAAGAAAAGTTATTTGAAAGAAGTTGAGCTGAAGCTTAAAATTTCTAGTCCTTCTGTCCAAATTGTTGGTTTAAGTTTGTTTTCTGAGGATGAATTGTTTTTTCAAAAATTATGTAGTTGAAAAGCGGTTTGCTTATCTGCATTTTGGAGCGGTACGGATAGGACTAGATCCACTATTTCGGCATGGTATAAATACTCCATGTATATCTGAGGTGTTTGATACCTGCCATTAGAACTATGACCATGCTCGTATTGGTACAATATTGGGAAATCTATCTTCTGGTTGCCAACATGGTACCATTTTCCCTGATTATTCTATCAGTCTTTCTGATCCTCATATAAGAGACTGTTGGAAATTATTAGTAGGTGTCCAAGGCCTTGAAATGATAGAAGATAGTGAATATCTTTCTGGGTAAAAGAGCAGCAAAAGTGAAACAAAGGTAAAAGAGCAGCAAAAGTGCAATAAAGGAAAAGGAGCAACAAAAGTGCAACAAAGTTAAACAAAGGAGCAGAGACATGGAATTGTTGTGTTGTAAGGCTATGGAAAAGGAAAATATGTGCAAGAAAGAATGTTGGAGAAAATACTATGTTGAAGATTTTTTGTGATGTTGAAGTGTTGTGATGCAAGGAAAAGGCAAGAATCCATGACACCAAAGGAAAGACTCCATGAAAACAAAGGAAAAACTCCATGACAACAAAAAGACACAAGACTCAAGAAGGTTGAGACAATGACATGAAGATGTTGTGATGCAAGTCCAAGGCAAAGGAAAATATGTTGTGAATATTTTTGTGATGCATTAATGATAGATATTGTTATTTGATGTTGGCTTATGTTGATGAATTTAATCATTTCATGTGGATGAAAAATAATATTGGGTGGATTATTTATTTTTGTGTTCTAATATTCAAGATCTGAAGAATTTGGAAACGAATGAGTGGAAGGCAAAGAGTCAACCATATTCACTTCATATTCCTATGTGGGATACAAACAACCAGCAAATTATCTTTATAAAAGATGTGATTTTGGAAGGCAGTTGATGTTAGAGAGTTGGAAAATGTGGGTGAGTTGATTGAGGTATTATTCATTAGTTACCTGGCACATTTGAAGCTTATGTGAAGATGATTTTAAGGGAAGAACAAGCATAAATGAAGATGGAGATATGTAGAATTTATGACCAAGTAAACCATCACATTGTTGTTTCTTGTTTGCATCAGGGGGTTAGTCTCCTTTCAAGTTGTTTCTTGATAAATATCTAGTTGGATTTGGTTGAGTTAGGAGCCTCCTGCGGGTTGTAGCCTATAGAAAAAAATGGGATTTGGAGCTTCCTATGGGTTGTAGCCTACAGAAAACAAATGGGGGTTGGAGCTTCCTTGCATGTTGCAACTAGCAAAAAATTGAGGTAGCAACCTCCTGTAGGTTGGAGCCTACAGAAAGTCAAATGTAATAAGGAGTAGGAGCTTGCATTTGCATCACAACAATAATAAAACCATGGTTTTCTCACTTTATGGGTTTCCACATCTATTAGGTGTCAATATGTGTTTTTATTATGTACTCGTATGATGTTTTGGTTTGCATATTGCTTGTTGTTCACATACTCAATTTGCTAGTCATTATTTGTTAAGTTGCTCATGTAATGCTTCAATTAATAAGATTAATGAAAATAATTTTAATGTCCATAAATATAATAAACTGATTCACCCCCCCCCCCGCCCCCCGCCCACGCCTCTCAGTTTAGTCAAGTTTTCCATCATCTTTCTTCATTATAATTTATGTGCAACTCTGCACCAATGAAATAACTCATTTCACAATAGTTCCCTAGGTTCTCATCTAGATCAGAGGGACAACACTAACATGTCTTTACTATCCTTCCATTATCTTTTGGATGGCATGTATCATGGCCTTTTTGTGGGATTTCTCCTTTTGAGGACTAAAGTAGCCTCAAAAGCCTTCCCATTGTTCTAATGACAAATTCACGTAAGCACTCTTGTAAAGAGGCCTTTCTTTTCCATAAAGAGAGTTTATACATATCAGCATTTCTTAGTAAGTGAGAACTTACACCATTCATTTTTTGTTTCTTATTTACTTCAAGGAAATTACCATCTCCATTAGTCATATATCATCATATATGGTTAACATGCCACATCTTGACTTTGTTGGAAGCACATCATGTTGTATAATGTAGTAGATTTGACGTGCAAACATATAAAAATATAAAATATACCCAATAGTGCAATTAAACCCAAGATCCAATACAAGAGAGAAATATATAAACTTAAGATCATTATTAATATCAAACCCTTGAGGTAGGGTAACACCATACAATCCCTCCTTAAAGAAGGAGAATGCTCCACAAGCCATATGCTTGCCAATACAATAATCCTTGACATCTCTCAATGGGGAGTCTCTAGCCTCTATATAGGCTTCATACATACAATACCAGGGGTCTTTAAATATCATATATCTAATTCAATGGGCTTATCACATTATTGCTAACTACTTGTGGTCCCTTACATGATGCGGGTTAATCAATTTATTTATTAACTATGGCCCATCACATTATTACATTATTCCCTTGTGTACCTCCCTCTATACCCCATAATATCCCCCCTAGGTATATTACATATACTCTCATTAACGTTCAAGGCATTCTCATGCATCCATACCATGCATTATACAATGTACTTATGGGAACTTTCAGTTATGTTTGACATATATTTATATGCGCATACATATGCATACTCGTGTATTACTTCACAGATGATTCCTACACTTGGGCTTTAAACAATTATGACTTGCAAGGGTATACTTCCATGTTTATTCATTTTATAGCCAAAATTATGGCTCTCTTTGCCAATAAATCTTTCTCTTGCACACTTGCATCCATAAGCATTATATGCCACACATCCACTTAATGAGGGAACATAGATAATGTCCATTTTGTCCAAAACATATCAAATAACTCTTTATTAATAACTCATTGATCTATGCATTTGTACTCATATAGTATGGTCAACACAATCATTTATAATCCTTTCTCTACAACATTCTTATCCATTTTCTCGAAGGAACCCTTCCTTAGCCATCTAGAATGCTTATCTTGGAACCAGAACCAATCCATTTGCACACAAGGTACAGGGGCTTCTCTCATCTCTAACATAATTAGATTCAACCACTTAGGCATTTACATGAATTCATTATAGCCACATTATCTAGCCAAGGATGAAATCCTTTAAGGGATATTTAGGCATCGCCACTACCACAACATCCACTCAAGCAATGTTTTGGGTGGATCAATTATCCTTTTAATTCAAAACAACTAATTTGACTCACACATAAATTGTCAATCTAGGTAGGATTTTTGTTTCAAGGCTATCATGCAAAATACATGCAGAAACAAATGGAAACTATCACTATCAAAAACTCAAAATTAATCATGTAAGTTTCAATCTCAGTGCTCAAAAGACACTTTTTGTCACACTCCAAACCTTGCTCACACTTTTAGAAAGAAAAGAAACACATGTTGCAAAATAAATCACACTTTGTCACACTATCACTCTCATTAAAAAAGAAACAACACTCCTGGAAACCATTCAACACTCAACAATGGTTGAAAAAACCATTCAATTAAATAAAAAACCTAAGAAATGTAACAGCTATAAAATAACCATCACACCTAATGAAGGGATCGATCGAGGACCTATGTTGTTACACAATGATAGAGGTTATAATATTGCAACTATTCAATACATGAACATGATCTATAACAGTAACAATAAATTACACATAACCTGCAATTGAGAGGAAATCAATATACAACTATGATACCTCTTCTAACCAATGATCCCTGCTAAGAAGGAGGGCCCTTCCTCCTTAGTAAGGGCTAGTGATTTATTCAACATGCAAGCTAATAAGGAAATATATATGAAGCCATGAACAATAAAGAGTTGCATTGAGGACAGTTGCAATACAATATTACAATTATAGTTTTCTCCCTCTTCCTAACCTAACTTCCTTCCCTAGCTTAACCACGAACCTTATCTCTGTCTAAACATTTATACAAGAGAACTGTCGAGGGTGAATTAGAACTAATTCCCCCCAAATTTGGATTGCAACAACTATGGACATATTACAAAATATTGAGTTTGTTTGGTTTTTAGAGATATTGATTGCATAACAACTCAAGATGAGATTACATTGGATTAATATATCATAGAATCATCTTAGAATAGGATGGAGTTGTTTAAGTTGATAATTGGTTGCTCTATTTGGGACATAATTTGTCAGTGGCCATAATAAGAAATATGTGCCTAAAAGAACTGTAAGCAGTACCCAATCCAAGAACTTTTTGGAGAAACTTATCATGTGTTAGCTAACTGGGGATGTTTTGAGAAAAACCCAAGCTACAGATTTTCAAGATTCATCATATTTTATCCAAAAATAGCATCCAAATTTAGTCACTCAATTATTCTTAGCGTGAGTTATTTAAACTGTAGATCTTGAGCCAGAGACTAATGGAGTTGAACTGGGTATGATTTAGGTAAAAAAAATCCATGTCAAAATTCCTAGGAACAAAATTTGTGTTCTATCATTCCTCTTGGAGCTATGTAGATATGCCAACCATGGAGATTGGTTATTATTATTGCATGGGAACCACTGGAATAGCACTAGGAAAACCATCATCAACAAAACCAACAATAATCCTTTCTAATCAATAAAAAATAAAGGAAAATAATGATAATTAACTACTTTAATATCTATAAGCTTAATGTGGCACACTCATGGAGAAACACAACAAGATGGGTGATAGACGGGCAAAGAAATATGGTAAAATGACTAAAAATGGTTGTTAAGATGCTAAAAAATGGGACAATTTGGTGGCCAAACACAATGCACTCCATTTCCTTAAACTAATGCATCAAAAACTACCAACATACACATATTCATATGCATCCATATGAATGCAAGTGAATAGTTACACTTTCAATCTTTCATTATATGTTGTTGATTCCTAGATCAATATCCTTCATAGGATTCCATAGTTCTTAAAATAGTTTTCAAAAATTTTCCAAACATGAGTCTCTTTTACAAGATGACAATCTTTTAACTACACAACTTCTCAAGAAGCGTAATCCTTTATCCATGGTCAACTCCATGTAGTATGATTGCTGCCAAACATAACTAGTAAGCTCTTTGTCTTACTTCAAACATACCTATGTGGTGTATCCCTGGCCCTCTAGAACTAGTGTTTAAACCACATCTTTGATGCCATTTGTAATAAACCTAGCCCCTTAATGCTTGATTAAGACTATTGGGTATCCAAGCCTGACCTCCATGGTTACTTTATGGGGCTTTTCATGGATTTGAACTAGCATTATTCTTACTACCATTCAAACCCATTTTTTTAACCCTATAAACCACGTTTTTCATTCTACTACTATCTACTCTTCACATCTTCTATGGAATAGTCACCTAAAGGACTACTAGAAAAATTGTGGATTAACTATTGCTTCCATTTTTTTTAATAAATTAAAGGACTCAATAAGTTAATTTTACACTAATGATAGTTTTCCAACTAGGTCTTGTAACTCACATAGTTTCTAGTAACCCACCTTCTTGCTTAGCATGGTTGCGCACTTCTAGAGAAAAAACAATGACACCAATTTTCTCCCTATCACCCTTAAAAATCTTCCATGTCCACTATATTAGCTTGAGGTCAATGGAGGGAGTTGTTTGTTGGTCAATGTCATAATCAATGGATCCAAACTTGGATCATTTAATAGGGTAAATTGAACCTACACAACAATTCTTCTATTCATGCACATCTTCAACTGAATCATGGTTTATGCAATCTAGTTTTATTCCAAAATTGTAAGGGTATCCATTGGAATAACCATCATAGATTCTTATTATATTGGTTGATGTTTTCAATGCATGACACAAGAGATTCATGGAACCCACCTGCTTGTTGCATTTGCAATGTAAAAAAACTAATGTAATCAACCCTTTAGTATTGTGAAGGTTGATCAATCAATAACTATGATAATATGTTTTGAACCCATTTGTGTGGTTTCTCAATCGATTTGATTGTTGGGGGCAAAGCTTCTAAGATAGGGTTAATACAAGTATTTCTAAGATAGGGTTAATACAAGTATTCATGTAGGTGTTTTTTAAGAAATTTTTTCGTATGATCTGTGTGTGATTTTTTATACCTATAAGGAAACATGACATTGGTTAGGAAGACCACTAACTCATCCCATGTTTTCTTGTATTATTATTTCTTTGTAACATAGTTTTGACTATATTTTGTGATTGCATTATCAATTCTTTGAGATTCGTAAGTAGATTTTACATTAGTATTTTAAACTTGGGATTAGACTATATATTAATGCTCTTAATTCATAACCAAACCACAATTTGATTTCTTGGATGCATAGCTTAAATTTGTTGCTCTATTCATTCAT
Source organism: Pinus taeda (assembly GCA_000404065.3). Taxonomy (NCBI): domain Eukaryota; kingdom Viridiplantae; phylum Streptophyta; class Pinopsida; order Pinales; family Pinaceae; genus Pinus; species Pinus taeda. The sequence goes on along the minus strand of APFE031094949.1, from coordinate 88,537 downwards.
GGGTTTATTTCTCATAGTGGTTGTTGTTTGCAAAAGCAAGATCATTAACTAAAGGGTAGGGATACATGTTGCAACTCTTCATGGTTTCATGGACACCTTGTTAAGGCATTATGAAAGATTGTGATATGTTGTAAAGGGGTTTTGTGTTGACACCTCGATGATCACCATATCTCATAGATTTTCCCTCTTCTTTGTTGCATTACATTATTGTTTGGTAGACATGATATTTCGTATTAAAAGGTAGGGATGTGCATTGTAACTCTTCCTTAGCTACATGGACACTATGTTACGTCATTGTGAAAGATTGCTACCTGTGGTGAAGGGGCTCTATGTTAAGAACCTTGTTAGCATATATCTCCTAGATTTACTTTTTGAATGCTTTCCTTTTTTATAGTAGAGACAGTGGGCTACGTTTCACTAAAGATGGGGCTTGAGGTTTGTTTTATAATTGAGAAAGGAATGCTAAGACCATAACTGAGTGAAATATTGTCTCTTGTGCCTTAAAAAATTGTCCTTATTCCCACCATCCAATAGTCCTTTGTAACAATGGTTTGCAAGTTGTTTGGTTTTTATAACATTAATTTCATTATGTAGTGATAGGCTAAAAATCCAATTGATGTTCTAAGATATGCATATATGGTATTATTATCTCTAAGTTTATGCTCCTAGATTGCTTATTTAATGCTCATACTTCAAGTAATTAAATTGGCCGACATTATTGGCACCATTAGCATGGGAATACTAAAGCAGATTAGTGTATTACTGGTTATTTTTCTTGTCCATTTTAGATTTTAAAATTGTTGTGTATGAACTTGTTTTTCTTTCTTGTGCTAAGATTTTAGATCCAGTGATGAGAAAACAAAAATAAGATGCAAATATGATCTCACTTTAGATTTTTCTTAAGTGTAATGGCCTAATGCATTTACTTTAGAGAGTCTGTTATCTCTTGGTTCTAAACCAATGGTAATATTGTATGAATAGGGCTAGAGGTCCTAGCACAAAGCGCGTGATTATAGAACCTATGGTGTGGTCATGTATAGAGGATATGATAGGGTACCTAGATGGATAGGGATATGCATTGTAACTCTTTCAGGGGTGTGTCCATGCGACTAAGGAAGAGTTACAAACTTCAACACTCGGAAATAGACTTTTAAGGCTCTCACCTATAAATTATTTTTTGATGACTTTTGTCCTCATAGATACAACAAATTCCTGCTCTTGCTTGATGACAGCATGCAAATAAGGAAATAATAGAGGACAAGGTACCTTAAAGGTTGAATGCTACAAATATGCTATAGAGGTTGGGAGGAAAGAGTCTCATGTTCATTGGAGACTCCATCACTCATACTCTATCGAAATCCTTCCTTTGCATTCTAAGAGTTGTATTGCACATTACAACACATCCAAGTAACCCAACATAATTACTAGTAAGCACCTCTCAAACTATCTTATATAAGTCAACAGAAATAAAATTAATGTGGCAAGGAGTCGCATAGCCACCTTTTACAATGTAGCGATGAATATTGTTACTATGAAAAAAAATCTTTGTTTAGGAAGCTTATAATACTATAATAATAGTATAATCTTATACACAACCTGAATTCATAAATTATGTCTGATTTGAGCTATCATTCATGTGCCTATGTAGCTTCAAACATTGTCCTTCTTTAATAGATACCTTAAATCCTTTGCAATAACAAGAAGTTGCAACAATTCACTTAATTTAGTTTCATTATTTGGTTGTCATATTATCTAGATAGAGAGTCGTATATGCAGTGTCATTGTCACCATCATTGCCATGCAAAGAAGTACAATTGTACAAAGAAGGATATGTATCAAAAAAATCCATTAGCTGTATAGAGAAGCTTCTATGTCAAAAAACCCCTACCATTCATGTGACAAGTGTAATTTCCCATGAGATGACACATACCATGGATCAAATAGTTATTATCCCTTTTCAGCTACTTTATAAAAAACACATATTTCACCTATATTTTTTCTTCTAATACTACCACTACCTTAGTGGAGGCGGTGATGCCATAAAAGGGGGAAGGCCATTAAATAGTAAGAAGGTGGCGAGGCAACAACATTGTCAAAGTTTGGTTTGTTGCAATGTTAGAGCCCATAGAAATGTGGTTAGCCTGTAGAAATATGGTTAGATGATGAGAAGAAACAACATTGCCAAAGCTTGGCTTATCCCGGTGTTATAGCTTGGCTTATCCCAATATTATAACTTGACTTATTATAATATCACAATTGGTTAAAATAACTACTAATATTTTTATTTTTTTTAAATAATTTATTTACTTAAGAATACAAAAAAAAATCACATATTAAAAAAATAATTTCCAATCTCCATATTACACCAACCAAACAAATTAGATAAATAATAAATGAAAAGGCACCATACTTAAATTATTTAATTAGAAAAATTTAGAACACGTTTATAGAATTATATGATTGTTAAATAGAATTTTTAATTGTTATAGAAAAACAGATAATTTGTAATAGATAGGATTGAATAGTAAATAAGAAAATGGAAGATATTTTATTATATTAACCTGACTTTTTGTTCTTGTTTTCAAATTGGATAGGAAACGCGCATTTATCATTGAAAAGAATAGCAGATCTTTATATAATAACTGCTTTCAATTGAAAAGGAAAGCGCATTTCTCATGATTTAACGATAACACTATATATATATTATATATTAATTTGTTGGATAATTTTGAAATGTACAGAAGGTGATAGATAATTTTGGATACTCTAGAAGGTGATAGTTCACGTACGTTTTTTTAGATATTTGTTGTTAATGCCTTTAAGAAGTATAGTAAATATAATATATGAATCAAATTTCGAAAGTATAAAACTGTTACCAAGACATTCAAATTCTGTCGTCGCATGCGAGTCGACTATAGTTATCACAACGATTGAAATGTGGTGCAATTTATATATTAGTAATTACGGGCCACACATGCAACATCATTTTGAGAGATTATGTATAAAATGAGCTTCTAATTTCTTTATGCGAAAAGGCGCCACTACACTACTTATACCATTTTGAACGTCTAGCGTTTGATTGTAATTTTTTTATTTTGTAATGAAATATAAAAGTAAATTTCTCATTTTGAAAAAATAAAATATATGTTATATAATAATATCATAGAGTTTTAATTAAGTTGAACCATTTTTTAATTAAATAATAAAAAATCATAATTTTTTTGGAATGTATATGATTTTTAAAATAAACTAAAATATAAAAAATAGAGAATAGTTAAATTATATAGGGTTAATTTTATAAGAAACTCTCACTTTGATTTTTTAACATTAGGAAGTTCAAAATTAAACCTTAGTCAAATTTGACCACGACAACAATTTGCCACATGTTTTAATAATATAAAAAAGAAAAATTGATTGGAAAAATATATTAGCCATATTTTTGTCTGGGCTTTAGCTAATTTTCCTATCAAATTTCATCTCTTGAATTAGAAAGCAATTTCCACCTTCCAACTACACTTATAAATATTTGTTAAATTTCTTCAATCAAAAAGCAAAATTATTAATAACATGCATAAGAGTGTAAAACACCCACTAATTGGATTGCAAGATCTAAGAACTTTCTATAAATAGAATAAATTAAATTAAAGAATGAAGAAAATACTTCATTTTTTAAGGAAAAAACTTTGTACATCAACCTAATTTATAGCAGCAATGAGCCTTCTCTTTCTCTTTGTATCTGAATGCATTCAGGAGAATGCCTAGACAAAGTCTAATTTGTATCATTTACTAATGAAATAAAATTACATTTTTTTTAGTGAAAAATTTTATAGGAGCAATGAAAAAAGTGACAGATAAGGATGCTACATAAGCTAACTACTTCCAAGGCTTCTTTATTGGAACTCTAACACCCCTCCATAAGAAAAACGTATGGAGGAAATGAAGAAAAAAACAAAGAATGGGTCCCAGCAATGAGGTTGGCTTAGGTACCCATGTATAACCTCTCATAAGGGAAGAAAGAGAGAAAAACATGTAGCAAAAAACTCTCCCTACCTCCTCCCCCTCCCCACTAAAAGACAGTACATTAAAAAAGAAAGAGAAAAATGAGGTGGCAAAGGAAGGAAGACTCAAGATCACAAGGGCTTCACTCAATGAACCCCTAACCTACCACATGTGTTTGTGGCATATTAAACAATACCCTTAATTTGACTACATATTGGAAAATACCTCTAAAAATCACATTATTTAACCCCCTACTAATATGAACCCAATACACCTTCCCAATTAAAAAACCCCTACTTCCACTAGATATTGTAGGCATGGATTTTTTCTTTAACATTTTTTATACCCCTTTATATTTTTTCATTAACTTTGAGCCCATTTTTTATACCGCACCAATATAAAAAACCCTTTAACCCCTATATATCCCCCAATATATTTATGCCATTTTTTCCTCATTATATTTCCCCAATATGAACCCATGTGGTATGGTATTCCCCCCCCCCGCACCGTGAAGCCCACGTGCTCAAGATGACCCCCCAAGGACAACTTATTTCACTCCAAGCATTTGTCGTAACTAAAGAAATCTTGGTGATGCCAAGGACTTCGTGAAAATATCTACTACTTGTTCTTCTGTAGGTACATATTCCAAGCTAAGAAGGCCATCTTGTATAAGTTGGTGATTGAAGTGCATATGAATCTTAATATGTTTGGTCCTTTGATGCTCCATGAGATTTCTAGAAATATGTAATTCACTATGATTATCACACCATAGAAGAGTAAGTTGGTCCTACTGAATGCCAAACTCAAGCAATAATTGTCATCGCTAAAGAACTTCTTGACTTGCGAGAACTATAACTCGATACTCAAATTTTGTCATAGATAATGCAATCATTGATCGTTTCTTGTTGGACCAAGCAATATGAGCAAAACCAAGACAAAAAGCAAATCCAAAAGTGGAATTTTGATCATCCACTAATCTAACCCAGTCAGAATCTGTGAAACCCACAAGCTCAGGAGAACCAATAATATACTAAATGCCACAACTGCAATTTCCTTGAATATATCTCAGAATATGGTTTATTGGTTTCTAGTGATTCTAATGAGGATCCTAAGAGAAGTTAGAAACAATCCCTACTACATAAGCAATGTTAAGTTGGGTGTGTGTCAAATATAGTAGTTTTTAAAACAATTGGCAATACAATGTAGGATCCACTTGCGGTGAGGTGTAACTAGTGGTGAGAGTAACACCAGACTGAAAAGGAGTAGGTGTGGGCTTAAAATTAGCCATGCCTAAGTGCTGAAGTAAATCAAGGGCATATTTTTGTTGGAAGATGGTTATACCTTCTGAAGACCAGTGTACCTACTAGCCAACAAAGTAGTGTAACATACTAAGATCCGATATAGCAAACTATCCCAACAATGCTTTCTTAAAATTATGAATCATAGATGAAGAACTCCCTAAGAGGATAAAATCATCCACATACAGAACTAGAATCTATAAATTAGAGCCTTGTCTCTGAGTGTAAACTATAAGATCACAATCATAATGGTTGAACCCATAAGTAAGCATAAAACTGTCCATCTTATCATACCGAGCTCTATGAGGTTGTTTGAGACCATATGGGGATTGTTGAAGCACACAACTAGGGGACTACTCCATGTAAATATCCTAATGTAGATATCCTTACAGAAAGGCACTCTTTACATCCATTTGGTAAATTGACCATCCTTGGGAGGCAACTAGAGAAAGCACAAGACACATATAATCCATCTTGGCAATAAGGGAACATGTGATCAGATGTTGATCAATGACCTAAGTGATAGCTCAAATTTCAAAGTGTTTGAAAGAGTGTTGAACCTAAGCGACCGGATAGATCTTGTCTTCTTGATTCTAGCACCACGAATGGTTCGAAAAACCAACACCGTATGAAGGAGTATTGGCAATTTGAAAAGTCCAGTACACTACAATTTTTGGACATTTGACAAAGATTAATTTGGTTTTTGGAAAAATTAAAAAGAGTATATTCCAGGGAATATTCCCTAGAATATTCCTTGGAATATTCCTTATAATATTCCCTTTTGAGGGACCAATTAAGTGACAACACGTGGCAAGCTCGAAGGCTGCCACGTGGCCCTGGAATGGTTATGCAAAATTTGTATAGGTCCAACGAAATCGAATTCACGACCTCTGGTAAGATAGGACAGTGCTCTACAAGCTCTGCCCAACATTGTTTCTTAACATATATTGGATACATGGCATATTTGTTTTGTAACGGTTGGAGAATTGGCGGTTAGGACTGCTAGTGGTCTTACCCACTAGCAGTCCCCATAAACTGTTCACTTGTCCTGTTGCTAACTTAACCACTGTTGCAACGCATTCACACGCAGTTTCCTGATGGCAGTTCCCATAAATTGTTCACATGTCCCGATGCCGACTTAACCACTGTTCTAATGCATTCACATGCGGTTTCCCGCTGGCGGTCCCCAGAAACTGTTCACATGTCCCGATGCCGACTTAACCACCGTTGCAACTCATTCACACACGGTTGCATGTTAACACGTCCGCCAGCTCTACGCAGCATTAGCCTTAGCCAACGGGGTTATACCGCCCACATATGCGTGCCCAATATTTATTGTAACGGCTACCTCCAACGGTTCAGCTTGGCAGAGTGGATAAAATTAGGCAAATATTCTATGTTTATCTGGAGTTAGGCACAGTTCACCAAGTTTGGTGGAGTATCCCTACGGGATATTAACTAAATGCACTCCAGGAGCAATTTTCAACCAGGGAGAGTGAAACAAGAGGCTAGCTAGGCTAATTGGAGCCTTCTGAAGCCAATGGAATAGTCCAAAGAAGCTGAATAATTCATCTTCATAGATATTTTCATCCAGGGAGATTTTGGCACTCAGGGCCACCAGGAGTTGGAGGTAGTGGTAGGAGCTACCAATACTCATTCTCAACGAACCAATAGTCATTCCTGACTATAATGAGCATTATGAATCCATTGCAGGGATTTATAGAAGCATTTGAAGACTTCTAAAATTTGAGATACTAAAGGGAAGTTTCAAGTGGCCTAGTGCCAACCGTGGAGGAAGGCCTAGTTTGGGGATGCAGTGCTCATTTTGAGCAAAGGATTAGTCTATTTTCAGTGTCTGATATGTGTTGGAGATAGTAGATGAAGTTTCAGTGACATTTAAAGAATTCTGAAGGATTTAGTGCCATCAAGAAGCTCAGGGTAGCTCAAAGCACTGATTGAAGGAATCAAGTCTAAGGGAGCTTAGATCTGTTTGCAAAGTGGTGACAGCCATGACAGGGATATAGATGGTAGTCTAAGCCCATTGGTTTAGTTCAGTAACCTTTGGAGTTAAGTGTGGAACTTGTAAAAGAAACTTTGCCATAATCCCAAAGAGCCAAGTCAAGATGACAAAAGCTCAAGGAAGTGTAGCCCACGATATTCGGGTGAACTCCTAGATTAAATTTGGTGTTATGTGTAGATGTTTATTTGCTGCATTATGATGTTGTTAAATGTGTTTAACATTAGTAGAAACAAATGGACTTAGAGCCTTAAAAGTTAAAAAAAAAAAAAAAAATATAATATATATATATATATATATATAGATAAATAATATTATATACATACATACACCTGTTTGGAGCATTTAATTCTGCAAATGTCATATATAAGCTAGATCATTTGTTTGTTTAACTAAGTGGGAGGTTCTTGTAAGCATAACAAGCTATCAAACCCCCTTTTCAAATCATGTGGTATTAGAGCTAGTTGCTTGATTGACAGAGCAATAGGTTTCTTGTTTGACTTCAAAGGTGTTTAAACAATATAAAGAATTGATTGTTTGACTATTTGTAAATTGACTATTGCTTGATTTTGCGAAGGTGAAAGGAAAGCTATTGATAGCTAAGTCTAGGAAAGGACAAGAAGGAAGAAGGGCTGAAAGCATTCACCTTACCCAAAGGACCTCAAGGAAACCCTTGAAGCATAAGAGGGTTTGTTTGCAAAAGGCTGCTTGAATAAGAGTTTGACTCTACATCCATTTAGTTCAGAAGTTTTGTCAATAGATTTTGAAATCTTTGTGAATTTTGTTGAATTTCTTTTATTTATTTTTTATAATGACAACTTCTACAAGTGAGTTTTCAAAATCCTCCTCCTTCACGAGATTATTTGATGAAGACATGAAGCGTGACTTGTTCATCATGATGGATATGGTGAAACAAATGTATGAAGATGAAAGGAAGAGCACAAAACTTCGAGAGCAGTTGAATTCCATGAAGGAAGAGACGCAGTTACTTTTTGACAAGTTGCCGGAAATGGAGAGCCAACTTCAATATGCAAATATGAACCTAGAAAGGGTGCATGATATGGAGACATAGCTCCTTGTTGCCAAAGAAGCCTTAGTCAAGCATCAGTTTGAAGAAGAGGTAAACAATCCTAGTTTGTCTTCAATTTCCTCTAAGAATGTTTATGTTGGTTCTTTTGAAAAACATACAATAGGTATAGGGTCCAAGTTGATGTCAAAAATGGGCTATGAAGGAAAAGGATTCGGAAAACATGCACAGGGCATTGTTGAGCCAATAACAGTTGAGGAAAGGCCTAAGTATTTGGGTCTTGGCTATGGACAATCTTATGGAGAAAGTTCCAAAGCAGTGATGAAGGAAATTAAAACAGTTCCTAGAAGGAGTTTTATTTTAGGTTCTCTACCTCAAGTTTGTAAAGATTGTATTCATGGGGAATGAGATTTTTTGAAACATACTTTGCAAGAAGAAGGTGTTCATAGGCATGCACTTGAACAAGGGAGTTGTGAAAGCTCTAAAATCATTGAAGAGATTGATGGTGTTTTTAAGGGAGCCACTTCTTCATTCAATTCACCTTCTCATGAAGGAAACAAAGGTGAAAGAGAAAGGTATAAATTTGATTTCAATCATATTTATTTTGATTATGTTAAGCATGGTAAATTTCCACATAAAAAATTTCATGTTCCTTTTGTGGTTTGGTTAACCATACTATTTCTAGATGTTGGAAGAAAATGGCCACATACAGAAAACTTTTAAGGAAGAGGAGGCAAGAAGCCAAAGGTCCATTGGACAAGGAAAATTATGCCTTAAAGAGAATGAACATGTCTTCCACTTATTGCCATAAGCAAGGACATATTGCTAAAATGATCTGAAAATGGGGCCTAAAGGCTTCTTGTCAAGCTTACAAGAACCTCTCCCACTTCCAAAGCTTATATATTCCCAAGATCTAATGATTAACCAATTGCGGAATTAATAATGCTTGAAAATAGGTGTATGCTTGTGTTTATTTTTAACTGTTAATGTGCTTTAACTTTATTTGCTTGAACTGGTATAAAAACATATAACAACAAGTAAAGTAGCAATGCAATGCAGCAACAAAGCAAACACACATAACAACAATATAATATGGAGTTCACCCAAAACTCTTGGGCTACATGTCTTTGAGCTCTAGTCAACTCGACTAGGCTCTCTGGGATTAAGGCAAAGTCCTTTTACAAGCTCCACACTCAACTCGATTGTATTACACAGAAACAATGGGCTTAGAACACCATCTCATCCCTGGCTCTAAAGCTCTCAGGCTTTATGGCTCTGGCTCTGGCTCTAGCTCTTGGCTCTAGCTCATGGCTCTCGCTCTGGCTCTGGCTCTTGGCTCTCGGCTCTGGCTTGTATGAGCTCTCTCTCGGCCTCTGTGTGCCTTTGTAATTTGCTTGATTTCCAAGTGATTCTTCAGCAACAACTCGCTGATTTCAATGGAGCTATCTGGTTCACTCGACCTCCAAGTGACTCCCAAAACTCTCCCCGCTGCCTCAAAAATCATGCTCTCTGGATTTTGTGAGGCCTCTTCCGGCTCTGCGGCTTCCCCAGCTATTTCTCTGCATGTAATCACTCCTCTGCGGCTCTGCGGCTTCTTCTGCTCCTTGTCTCTTAGACTGATCATCTGGCTCTGTGGCTCTCTCAGCGTTACAAATGCATCATTGCCTATAAAATGCCCGCTTGCAGTGTGGCACAATGATCAGGGGAAGTTACAAGGAATTGGGGGCCTTTCTTTAGGTGAAAACCCGAAAACAACCATATTTCCCAATACACAGAGATATACCAAAAATACACAGGAAAACACCTCATAGAGCATTTAATCAAACTTCAAATTTTATTGAATCGCCCCTAAAAACCCTTTCAGGTCTGCCTTTTATGGTTATCGCAAGCCCATCGTTGATCTGCGTGATCACCAATCCAATGGCTGACAGTCTGTTTCGGGTGGCTTATGTGCGCAAATATTACTCACCCGAAAAGGAATTTTTCTCTCTCCCGCACCATGCCACGTGTCAGCCAGTGTATGGGTTCGGGTGGAGCCCGTTCAATACCACTTACTGCCTGAGGCCTGCCTAAAATTCTGCTTACCACGGAACTTAAAAATTATAGGGCTGTATTTATAAACCTTTCGGGTCCGACTTTATCGCATCTTGCGATCGCACAGGGGTATTGGACAAAAACCCATTTACATAGGAAATACATTGAAAATCTGAATTTCCTGGATTTCAAATTTTATGAAATAGGGTCTATAAACCCTATTGGGTCCGCACCGTGATCGCTAATCTCAATCGCGCTACCCAATGGCCCTTTGTATCGGGGATCACCGATCACCCGATCGTCGATCTGACGATTTGCTGATCGCCAATATGCCAATCCGCTGATCGCCGATATGCCGATCCGTCGATCGCCGATATCACACCTCGCATATCGCATCGGTGAGGGTCTATGCCTTCTACTCCTCCGATCGTCGATCACCCCAATCGCCGATATCGCAATTGCTAATCGCTCATCGTGAATCCTTCATGCCTTTGGCTTAAGTCTTCCCTTTGAGCCTTTCCGATGTGATTTCCTTAAGGATCCTTTTAGGCCATTTTTAGAATAAATGCCTCATTTTCCAAAGGACAAAGGCAACCTTCTTCCTGCGATAACTTCTTCATCCAAAGTCCATTTTAGCCCATTCAAGTTGCAGTAGATTCAGAATGAGAAGATCTATGCAATGGGACTATTCCCAAGAGCATCCTTGGACTTTCATTTTCCTCTGTGAGGAACACATTAGACTTATAAGTCTATCTTAGATCCATTTTGGATCATGAAAAGTGTTGGATTTTGAATCCAACAATGCTTCCACAAAATTTGAAGAAGGTGGAAAAAGAGAATGGCAAGAATGGAAAGGAAGTTTCCATAATTGATGTGTTTCAGCCTAATTCACATGTTGATGTTGATGTGCAGTTAAGGGAAGCGCCTTTGATGTGGATTAGTAAGAAATGGTTAGAGTTCTTATCCAATTAAAGTTGCATGTATTTTGATTTCATACATTGCTTTGCTAATGGAATGCAAGTTGCAGGGTTTTACCAAAAAGGTGAATGAAAAGTTGAGTATGAGTCTCGCTTTATTGCAGCAAAATTATGTTCATTTCAGATTTGTAAGTACATTTGCATATGATTGAGGATCGTGTACTTATGATTGTGCTTGAGAGAAAGTTGAAGAATGGAATACATGCATGAGAATGTGATGTATGAACAAAGGAATGTTGATGATTTCATTGTATTTGAACATGTATGTTTAATTGACTTGATGGTCGATTGTTTTGTTTAAAAATGCATGCAATGTCATAACGACTTGGAAAAGTTGATTTTGTCTCCAAGATTGAAAAATGGAGATAATGATGAAGTGTTTCACAAGAGGTGGAATTCAAGTTCTTTTTGTACATGCTTGACTTGGAGAGTCAGTTGTTTGAAAAAGGTATGTTTTTGTTGGCTTGTGATTTAGTCGAACATTTGTACACTAAGATGTAAGAGACATGATGATGATTCACATGATGTGAATTTATGTCGTCATGTTGTTTCTTGCATTATGTTGTTTTTGACAAGATGTCAGAAGAAGATTTGCAGCAGCAAAAATCGCCATAGAAGTGGCTTGGTAAGAAGTGGTTTGACTTCTTGACACAGTGAAACATACTTTCATTGGTACATATGTAAATTTTAGTTAAGTATGCATGTATTTATGATGTAATCTCACGTTTTTTTGAGCCACCTTGGGTCTATGATCAAGGAAGCGATGTTCAACCACCTTCTGTAAACTTCTCAATGGATATTTTGAATGAGTTCAAGGAAGACAGTTCTTAATAGGAGGACAAGCGTATCCAGGAAGGGAAGTGTCGACTACCTTTGAGTTTTGGTTCAAAGCCACTAGCCATGCAAGGAAAGTGTATGGAGATGAAATAAGAGGGTGTTATACTCTCATCTACTGTACAGATCAGTATATCAATCTTTTGGGGTCCAAAAGATTCCTAATGGGGAGGAGTGATCAGATATTAATCAATGACCTAAGTGATAGCTCAAATTTCAAAGTGTTAAAAAGAGTGTTAAACCTGAGAAACTGGATAGATCTCATCTTCCTGATTTCGGCTCCGTGAACGGTTCGAAAAATCGGCATCGTATGAAGGAGTTATCACAATTTGAAAAGTCTAGTAAACTACAATTTTTGGACATTTGACCAAGATTAATTTGGTTATTGGAAAAATTAAAAATAGTATATTCCAAGGAATATTCCTTAGAATATTCCCTTTTGGGGACCAATTAGGTGCCGACACATGGCAAGCCTTGAGGTTGCCACGTTGACTTGGAATGGTTATGCGAAATTTGTATAGGTCTAACGGAATTGAACCCATGACCTCCGGCAAGACAGGACAATGCTCTACCAACTCTGCCTGACGTTTTTTCTTAACATATATTGGATACATGTCATATTTGTTTTGTAATGGTTGGTGAATTGGGGGTTTGGACAGCCAATGGTCTTACCCGTTGGCAGTCCCCATAAATTGTTCACATGCCGCGATGCCGACTTAACCATCATTGAAACACATTCACACGCGGTTGCATGTTAACACGACTGCCAATGCTACATAGCATTAGCCCTAACGACTAGGGCTTATACCACCCACATATGCGTGCCCAATATTTATTGTAACGGCTACCTCCTGTTAGCCTTAGAGGCGTTTGGCCCAAAAACGGACCCAAAACACTCCCAAAGTCTCCAAGGTTTTCTTAAAATCATGCCAAAGGATCTAAGTATGCCCCAAAAGTCTTCAAAAATCCTCTTAAGGATCATTCAAAGTCAAAACCATCACAAGAGGAGAGCCCTTGGAAGGGCGGAAATACACTATCAGGAGGCAAAGAATACTTGAAAACCATGAAAAACCAAAATCGCAGGCTTAACAGTCCAAATGCACGACAACCGTCTAATTTGGCCGATCAATGGTCCAGATCTGATCGACGGATCGCATTGGAAAATCTGATCAGCACAAGTGGGCCGTGGCAATCGGCGTAAGACACCGCCGACTAGCGATAGCCGATGATCGGATCGGCAAGTCGCAATCAACAGAGGCGAGTTAGCGATTATTGGCGCAAACAGTATGCAATGAGCGATCGCGATCGACGATTCAATGTGGACTGTCAATATCGCGCGCAAATCGATGACCCACATTGCATCGGCGGATCGCAATTGGGAAAACCAAGGGGCATAGCCTTTACACCTTCGTGTGTGCGATGCGATGTTGCGGACCCGATGGTGTTATAGATAATATTGCATAAAATCTCAGGTCTGCAGTAAGCCTATTTTAAATGCATTTTAATGTATTTTGTTATATAATGAAATACAAAGGGAAATAGGGCAGTGTCGATAGCGATGAAACCCAAACCCAAAAGGGTCTGAGAAGTGAAATATATATATTTTGAAGTCCGCCAAAGGCCAATTTTCCTGTGTTTTCAGTGTTTTTCAAGCATAAGTCAAAATACAAAGGAAGCAAGGGACCCGACTTGCTTGCGACATGCAACAGCGACCCAAGGGCGGACCTAATAGATAATAAAACCATACTTGAGGACTTTTGAAGTCTGAAAGAAGTAGAATGGGCGGGATTTCTCAGTATTACAACGTTTTCTATATACAATAGAAAACAATCATTACTAAGCATTTTCAAGAGATCACAGAGGCCCAAATAGCCATTCCATCATCTAAAAGAGGCTGAGAGATAGAGACAAAAGGCTAAAAGTGGAAAAGCGATAGCACAACATGATGCAACCTGCAACAGAAGTGATCAAGGAGCATAGGCAATGCAACACAACCAAATCAACCAGAAACGATCGTGGAACCATAGCACAACATAGCCAAAACAAATAGAATGATTGTGGGCATATCTGGCACGGGAGAACTCCCAGACAGTGCAAAAAACTACCCAAAATATCTGAAAGCAGTTACGCTTCGGTCAGAAGAAGAAACCTCTAAGCCCATGCGTGCCTAGAGGGCATCAAAATTGTTGAAGAGACAGAGGGATAGATTGAGACCTCTCGAGCCTCAGAAGGCTTGAGAGAATTGTAAAGAGCTATAAATATTTGAAAGTAAGATGTAATAGAGGTTCAACTTCTAGAGACTAATGAGACTTTGCTACTCAAGCTTCTCATCTGCATTCATTAGTAATACAAGCTTCTTTTACTGTTATATGTTCAATGTTCATTTTCTCTTTTGTTCTAAGCTTGCACTTGAACAAGTTGTTCATGTTTCTTTTGTGTCTAATGCCAGATAACTGTCATCTTATCTTTGCATTAATGAATTAGATTTGAAAGCTTCTTTACTACCTGTAGCTAGCCATTCATATGTGGTCATATATGCATCTGCCGATACATTCAGTATTCTCTTTTGTTGCCTGTAGCTAGCCATTCGTTTATGTTTATGTATGCATTTGCCGGTATGGTCAGAATTCTCCATCCATTCATTGAATCTACAAATTATTGAGCATTAGTGGTCTAAAGCCTTGTAAGCTAAGGGCGTTCATGCATTTCTTGAGTAAAAACATAGTTGAAATCGTTATCTGGCTTAATCCAAACCATCATTCATTCCAAGAGTTCAGATAACAATATTGAAGATTATATGTTACCAGGGATCTCCAAGTTGAAACCTAAGAGAGTTTCCTGGAGTGATAACATAATTGGCACCATTGCTGGGGAGAGGAAATTGAAGCTCAGCTTCCCTAGGAAATGACAGAGATCCAACTTTGATGATAGACAAAGTCTGGGCACTTTTTTGGTTGTAATCATCTATATGGCGACTCTATTGAAGGACGAACCTTTTGGCGACTCCACTTCATAGTTCAAGCTCAGTTTGTGAGGAATACTCGGAGAAATCCTCGGAAGCTACAAGATGACAAAGTACCTGACCCTAAAAAAATCATCAAAGAGAGAAAGGTATTTCATAAAGGAGCATCAGGTTCAAGTAAACCTAAACAATCTCCTATATCTCTTCAAGAAAGGCCTCTAATAGAACAAATATATGTTGATAGTATAGCTTCTAGTACTAGCAGTGAAGAAAAACTCTTAGAGATTCATAAAGCTCCTTATTCTTTAGGTTTTCCTTTTGTTGTATGCCCAAAGGAAACCTCACCTCCTATCCATCATACTCCTCTAGTATTATCAATCACTCCTCAGCCCTCTATCATTCAGATTGCCAGTACTCTTTTGGCCACCACAGTTATGGCAGGTCCACAAGCACCTACCGAAATGGAAAGAATCATAGCTGCTAGGTATGGACCTCTAATACTGTCCACTCCTTTGAATGCCATGCCTACTGGAGAATATCAGAAGTATATGCATATGTTCACTGGAACTAAAGGTGTTTTAGCTGAAGAACATCTTGAATCATTCTATAACTATGCTGATAACCTGAACATTAGTGAAGATGATGTCTGGATGAGAGTATTTGTCCAAAGCCTAGATGGAGAGGCTAGAAAATGGTTCAGGGAACTGACCCAAAGATTTATATAAGATTTTGAGGCCTTAGATGATGCATTCCTAAAGAATTGGGGGGATAAGAAGCATCTCCTTTACTACCACACTGAGTTTGGTAACTTAAAGAGGGAAAATGGTGAGTTGTTGTCTGACTTTAATAAGAGATTTAACCGCATGTACAGCAAGATACTAGCTGAAGTAAAACCCACCACTACCTCTGCTAGACTCATCTATGCTAGTGCCCTTTATTTTGGCTTCTGTTTACTGTTGATGGAGAGGCGATGTGCTTCTTTGGCTGATATGCAAGATGCAGCCCTGGAAGTAGAATCAAACATCATGGCTACAAAAAATTTCAAAGGTAATGCTAATAGAAGGAGACATAGGGGCAGGTCTTCATCATCTTCAGATCCCAATATCGATAAAATGGCAAAGATGATATAGACATTAGCCTATGAAGTTTCCAAATTAAAGGTTGAACAACACTCTAGGAAAGGAAGAGTTCCTAACACCTTTGCTCCTCCAAATCCAAATCCATAAAGAGCAAATGAGAAGTTGCAAATGTTGCAAAGAAACAAAGATGCCAATGAAGACCAAAGGGTGAAGACCCCTTTTCAAAATGCAGTCATGGAAGAAGAACAGTTTGAGGAAGATGATGAGATCCATTATATGGAAGACAAAGGTAGCGCCACTTTTTTAACCAAAGCTGCCTATGAGAAGTCATTATTCAATGACCAGATCAGCCAAGAATGGGATGGTGAAGTTGTTCTACAAACTGGAGATCGGCACCAATATAATATAAGGTCGATGATGAATAATTTCAAGGAAACTCCTATTCATAAAGTTGTTTTCCTTGTAGAAAAATAAGCTAATAAGCATAAGCAACCAACAGTTGATCATATCATCCTCAAAACTCTAGCCATAGAAGTAAGAGGCCTTGACAAGTCCCCTTCTTCTTTCAGTTTTCAATCAGAAACTCAAAAGCCAAGAATACCTATGCCTCTGATTGAACCAGTGAAGAATGAATACTTCAAGAAATCTAACCTTGAGGCTCTTGAGCCTAATGCCATCCAAGCTTCCACTAACTATGTAAATCTTCAAGATCACCAACCAGCTGTTATTCTCAGCCTAATGATTGAAAATTGTGAAGACAGCTCCCCATCAATCTATGTCTCTTTGACTATTCATGATAAAATCCTTCATAATTGCCTTCTAGACACTGGAGCTAGCCATAATCCAATGCCCACTGATGTCATAGATAAGCTTGGTCTTGACATTACCAAGCCTTATCAGTTGGCCTCTACACAGCTTAAAAAACTAGTTTGACAGATCGTAGAGGAAGAAGGCCCACAAATTTGGGACATGTTCTTTGATGGGGCTTGCTCTAAGGAAGCTGTAGGAACAGGTGAAGTCCTTGTGTCCCCCACACAAGAATGCATTGATTCATCTTTTATATTAACTTTTTAGGTCACAAATGACACAACAGAGTATGAAGCAAACCTTATTATTCAGCAGGTGTACAAAAACTTCCAAGTAAAACATCCAAGGTTGAAAGCATACAGAAAGGAGGTGAAATATCGACCATCATTGCTTGATAATATCAAATGTTGGAAATTTTTTGGAGTAGATGATCAAATTAATAGGATTTTGCAAGTCTTTGATGAATTTGGTGATATGCACATTGACCAAGAGAAAGAAACCTTAGATAGAAAGGTAAAAAGGGTCAATTTTCAGTTTGGTGACTGTTTTCTCAAAAGGGATGCATCAAAGGAAGGGTATGTCTTTGATGGCCCGGTCAATGAGCTGTTCTTTGAACTTTATTTCAGTTAAGGATTTCAAGCCTTGGTATATGTTTCTTTCAATTTTTATTTCATGCTAAATAGACTCCATGCCCAATGCAACACTAGGAGGAAGGTTTGATCTTGTTTTTTATAGGAAAGGCATTGTTATGTAGTTATTGAAACCTCACAAGGAGGATTTCATCCCCAGAAGGAGCCAATGTTAGCCTTGGAGGCATTTGGCCCAAAAACAGACCCAAAACACTCCCAAAGTCTCCAAGGTTTACTTAAAATCACGCCAAAGGATCCGAGTATGCCCCAAAAGTCTTCAAAAATCCTCTTAAGGATCATTCAAAGTCAAAACCATCACAAGATGAGAGACCTTGGAAGGGCGAAAATACACTATCGGGAGGCAAAGAATGCTTAAAAACCATGAAAAACCAAAATCGCAGGCTTAACAGTCCAAATGCATGACAGCTGTCTGATCTGGCCGATCAACGGTCCAGATCTGATTGGCACAGGCAGGTAGTGGCAATCGGCGCAAGACACTGTCGATCAGCGACTGCCGATGATCAGATTAGCGGGTCATAATCGGCGGAGGCGAGTCAACAGTTATCGGCGCAGACAATATGCATTGAGCGATCGCGATTGGCTATTCAACGTGGACTGTCGATCATGCGCGGAAATCGATGGCCCACATCGCATCGGTAGATCGCAATCGGGAAAACCAAGGAGCGCAACCTTTACACCTTCGTGTGCGTGATGCGATGTTGCGGACCTGATGGTGTTATATATAATATTGCATAACATCTCAGGTCTACAGTAAGCCCGTTTTAAATGCATTTTAATGTATTTCATTATATAACGAAATACAAAGGGAAACAGGGCAGCGCCGATAGCGATGAAGCTTGGACTCGAAAGGGTCGGGGAAGTGGAATATATATTTTTTGGCCAAAGGCCAATTTTCCCGTGTTTTAAGAGTTTTTCAAGCATAAGTCAAAATACAAAGGAAGCAAGGGACTCGGCCTGCTTACGACATGCGACAGCGACCCAAGGGTGGACCCGATAGATAATTAAACCATACTTGAGGACTTTTGAAGTCTGAAAGAAGCAGAATGGGCAGGATTTCTCACTATTACAACATTTTCTGTATACAACATAAAATAATCATTATTAAGCATTTTTAAGAGATCACAGAGGCCCGAATAGCCATTCCATCACCTAAAAGAGGCCGAGAGATAGAGACAGAAGGCTGGAAGTGGAAAAGTGACAGCACAACACGATGCAGCCGGCAACAGTAGTGATCAAGGATTATAGATAGCACAACACAGCCAAATCAACCAAAAACGATCATGGAACCACAACACATCACATCCAGAAAAAACAAAATGATTGTGGGGCATCTATGGCACGGGAGAACTCCTAGATAGCGCAACAAACTACCCAAAATATCTGAAAGCGGTTACTCTTATGTCAGAAGAAGAAACCTCTAAGCCCATGCTTGCCTAGAGGGCATCAAAGTTTTTGAAGAGATAGAGGGATAGATTGAGACCTCTCGAGCCTCAGAAGGCTCGAGAGCATTGTAAAGAGCTATAAATATCTGAAAGTAAGAGGTAATAGAGGTTCAACTTCTGGAGACTAATGAGACTTTTCTACTCAAGCTTCTCATGTTCATTCATTAGTAATACAAGCTTCTTTTGTTGTTATATGTTCAATGTTCATTTTCTCTTCTGTTCTAAGCTTGCACTTGAATAGGTTGTTCATGTTTCTTTTGTGTCTAATGCCAGACAACTGTCATCTTATCTCTGTGTTGATGAATTAGATTTGCAAGCTTCTTTACTTCCTGTAGCTAGCCATCCATATGTGGTCATATATGCATCTGCTGGTACAGTCAGTATTCTCTTTTGTTGCCTGTAGCTAGCCATTCATTTATGTTTATGTATGCATTTGCCGGTATGGTCAGTATTCTCCATCCATTCATTGAATCTACAGATTATTGAGGATTAGTGGTCTAAAGCCTTGTAAGATAAGGGTGTTCATGCATGTCTTGAGTAAAAACATAGCTGAAATGGTTATCTAGCTTGATCCAAACCATCATTCATTCCAATAGTTGAGAGAACAATATTGAAGATTATATGTTACCAGGCATCTCTGAGCTGCAACCTAGGAGTGTTTCTTGGAGTGATAACATCTCCGATAGTTTAGCTTGGCAGAGCGGATAAACTTAGGAAGATATGCTATGTTTATCCGGAGTTAGGTGCAGTTCACCGAGTTTGGTGGAGTATCATAGGGGATATTGACTAAATGCACTCCAGGAGCAATTTTCAACCAGGGAGAGTGAAACAAGAGGCTAGCTAGCCTAATTGGAGCCTTCTGAAGCCAATGGAACAGTCCAAAGAAGCTGAAGAAGTCATCTTCATAGATATTTTCATCCAGAGATATTTTGGAGCTCAGGGCCACCAAGAGTTGGAGGCTATTGTAGGAGCTACGAGTACTCGTTCTCAGTGAACCAAAAGACATTCCTGACTGTAATGAATATTCTGAATCCATTACAGGGATTTGTGGAAGCATTTGAAGACTTCTAAAGGCCAAGATGCTACAGGGAAGTTTCAAAAAGCCTAGTGCCAACTGTGGAGGAAGGTCTAGTCTGGGGATGCAGTGCTCATTTTGAGCAAATGATTAGTCTATTTTCGTGTCTGATATGTGCTGGAAATAGTAGATGAGGTTTCAGTGATAGTTAAAGAATTCTGAAGGAGTTAGTCCCATCAAGAGGTTCAAGGTAGCTTAGAGACTGATTAAAGGAATCGAGTCTAAGGGAGTTTAGATCTATTTGCAGAGTGATGACAACCATGATAGGGATATAGATGGTAGTCTAAACCCATTGGTTTAGTTCAGTAACCATTGGAGTTAAGTGTGGAACTTGTAAAAGAAACTTTGCCATAATCCCAAAGAGCCAATTCAAGATGACAAAATCTCAAGGAGACGTAACCCACGATATTCGGGTGAAATCCTAGATTAAATTTGTTGTTATACGTGTTAGCGCTTGAAATTTCACCTCAGGATGAGAAAGGTAAACCTCAAGGCTACATCAAACCATTTAGCCTCGTAGCTAGCCCTACAGGGCAGGAGAAGGCTCTCTCCGGTCTATCTCGTAAAATATCCAATAGATGAGAAGACCAATAAGGTAACACTGATATTAGGCTAGTAAACTGATCAGAAAGATTGATTTTGGGGTTTTTTGGTTTTTGGTGGCAAATTGAGGAGAGGGCAATTTTGGGTGCGGGGATGGGACATAGTTTCTGCAAGGGGTTCCTTGGGGCGAGGTAGGAGATAGTGTTGATGCCTTTAACTGAAGTGGATGGTTAGGAATGAAAGAAAGAGAGATAAAGAGAGCAAAAAATAACTTTGAATTCTCTTTAGACAATAGAAAACATTTAAATTAAACAAACTTAAAAGCAGAGCATGGCAAGCATGAATTCTTACTTTAACACTTCATTTGTTTAATGTGAAGAAGTAAAGAAAGGAAATGAATCACATAACAAAGCTTACAAGAAACATTGAGAAACACACCATCAACACATGAGTCCACAAGAATCCCAAATATGACTGCAAAACCCTGGTCTTCCTTAGCCAAAAATTGCAGAGATACAGTGAAATAATACAATGATAGCTTCTCCCTCAAGAGTCCAACCTTCCAACCCTTGAAAATGACTAAGAAAATACATAATATATGCAAGATAACACCTTTCCTTGCCTCTAGGGGTCGAGCTCATCCTTCTAGGAGCTGTTTCAACCACTTCTAAACTTAGCACTACAAATTAGGCAATCATAACAACTTGCGTCTATAAACTTGGAAACCAATTCATTCATTTAATTTGTACCCTTTTCATGCATGAATCTTCTAGAATAGTTAAATAAGGGTAAAAGTGTCTAAAAAGTACCATAATTACATCAAATAGAATCATCATTCACCTCAAAAAGTCAAACTGAGTCAAATCTGCGTTTTCTTGGTTGTACAGTGCATTTATGGGCAATTCTACCTGACATGTCGCGCCCCCCTGCCTGACATGTTGCGCTCATTTGGAGCCATGTTTGGGGCACTTGTAGGTGGCCAAATTGGGAAAGATTAGGCTTTTTGGAAAGGTCTATGAGTCTACTTTCCAACCCAACTGGAATGTTTGGATTTGGAGTTCATTTTCCCTGTCAAAAATCAATTCTCCCAAGACAGCTTTCTACAGTTCAAAAAGGTGGCAGAAAGTCAAATTTTGCATGTTTTTTGACTTTTTGGAGGCCCAAAACATGACAAAATCTCAAGTCCATCTATGTGCATATGTAACTTTGCATGAAAAATCTGGAAATGCTGAGTTTTTGTCAAATGGAGTTGCCGGGACGACGCGTCTCATCGGGGGTGAGACACGTTAATTAGCAAAAACCTGTAAATTGCCAAAAAATACCAAAAATGACCCAAAATGTTCAAAATTTTTTGAAATTTGTGCTGTGGCTGAGATATTTAGTGCTATGCTCCTTCAAGGAAGCCTCGGCCAAGATACGAAGGGGATTGGGCCTTTTTCTCCCTTTTAGTGCCTTTGCCAACCGCCTTTGAAACATCTTCATTTTGGCCTCGCACACATGCATTCTTACCCAGTAATGGTTTTTCATGTTCGTCAGCAATCTTTTCTCTTGGTTGGCCTTAGCCAACAACCTCTCTAAATGTGCATTTTCCTGGATGAGCATCGACTCTCGGTCAGCGGGAAATGGGTCACCGGGTCTTCTTCGGTTCAAGATTCGGTCACTACGAATCCTCCATAGCTCATCAAGTGCTTTGTCCTCCTCCAACTGTTTGTTGCGCTGCTCCAGGTAAGTGATGGTCTGTGCTGCCATGTCTATTGATGGGGATGTCATGTTGGTGTGATGGTCCTCCCTCCTCGTGAACATCCTCAGGATGTGGCGGTGACAAATTTATAAACAGCCATATGGAGTGTTTCTTCTTGCCCAATTTGATCATTACAAGCACATTCATGATGTTTCCCAACTAATCCAACAGCGATTCACAAGTTGGAAGGGCCTACCTCAAGCAATTTGATGAAGTAAAGGAGGCTTGAGCAATTCTAAAATGAGTTGGGGGAAGCTAGCTTGACATGTCACGCAGCACACCCAACAAGTCACGCCCCTCTCAACGTGTCGCGCCCGTTGCAAAATTCCTCTATGTGAGACCCTCTAACATGTCGCGCACCTCCCAACAAGTCGCGCACCTAGCTTGACGTGTTGCACTTTGTCAGGAGGCTTTTGAACGCCTTCCCGGTGTCGGCTTCAGGTGCAGAATAGCTCGTTGGAAAGGTCTTTGAGTCGACGTTCCAACCCAACTGGAATTTTTTAATTTGGAGTTGCGTTGACCTATCAAAAATCAAATCTCTTAAGACTGGTCAAAAAGTGCCAAATGAGGTTGCCTCAAGGAAGAGTGCTGTTGCAGTCAACTTTTGAATGCCTTCCTCAACCCCAAATTTAGCTCATGATGGCTTATGGGAAAGCTATTTTTGTATATTTATCATTTTACCCATCAAGAAAATCATTTGGCCAACAAAGCTAGGAAACAACGTGATTTTCCCAAGGTCACTTTAGAGGTGTCTTTGATTCTCCTGAGGCAACGTTATTCTTGACATTTCTCTCAAACTATGACACCTGTGCAAAAAGTGAAGGAGGTTTTTCTTCTTTGGCATGTTTTGGACAAAAACCACTCTCAGTTTCCGAAAATTCATCTTTGATTTCTCTGTAACATTATTTGAGTGCGACTTCTCCCGATGTGTGAAACAAGGAAGTTTGTCGAAATGGAGCGAAATGAAGGGGATAGGGGGCTTCTAAATTCTTGGGGAAATTTTTGGGAGTGGGGAGGGCTGTTAGAAAGAAGTGGAAAGTGGAATCTCAGAGATTGAAAGAGGGGAAGGGGTCCAAAAGGGTAAAACACAGGCCCAACCTAGAAAATTGCCAAGTTGTAGCAAGAAACTAGGATTTGTGCAAAAATGAGAATTTTGGGGGATCTGAGTGTTGGGAAGTGCTTGATAAGGTACATTAAGGATAGAGGAAGGTGTATGAACATCAGGAAACAAGTTTTCCATTGATTAGACCGTCCAAGAGAAATTGGCTTGAAAACCCTAGGAGAGGGAAATGAACTTGCCAAGGCACAACTGAAGCATGAACAAGATGTAAAATGACTCATTAGGCACTGACATAATAATGAAAACCCTATGAATGATGATAGACTCAGCCGAATAGTGACATAGACCGACATTTGGGCAACTTTGACAAGAGTGAGAGCAAACCCTAGACCTAATGCCTAGTGACCAAATTTTGCTTGAAGACTCACTGAAATGACAAAATTTGACCTTAACACTCTGAAACCACTTTGTAAGAGCATATTTGATCACTGGAGGAAGGCTGGAAAGACTGACACTAACATTGGCTCCAATGGGGATGGTAGCTCCTTGGAGGTGCCAAGAACCTCAGACCTCTGGGAGAGCAGACCAGTGCTTTCAACCATTGGGAGATGGAGCCATTTACATATGTGACCCAAACCGGGACAACTTTATTGACTTTAACAACTGACTGAAACTTAATTAAAACTTGACTTAAACTGACTCGATGGCAAACTGAAATAACTTGACAAAACTCACTCAACAGACCAAACACAAATGACTCATGACTGATAAAATAAGACTTTACAAAGCTTTTTGAAGGGCAGCAATCCATCAAGATTTGAAATCATGATGACAACCACCTGTGTTTCTTACAAGACAATCTACATCAAACTATATCAAAATTCCAATGCAACCAATCAAGCAGATGCCTTCTTGATTGATTTTCCTGATTAGATCTCCTGGTCAACAATACACACCTATCACTGGGCATCCAAAAACATAGTTGACCATGATCTCCCTCCTCACTGAACACAACAATAATTACTTTCACTGTTGGCTGCAACAAACTTGCTAGAGGATCTTGAAAAACATGAGGATTTGCCATTGCCACCTCCTGCTGAAAGAACAAGGTTTCCTTTGCTTCAAATTTTGATCTACCTTCATCATGTGCTTTGGTAAAAGTATTCTGATGGGCTTCAAAAAATTCTGAACAAGTAGATGAGCATATCTCTTCTTGTAAGAACATTTCAACACATGAAACATATGAAGAATCTGAAAGGTAATCCTGTGTGCTCTGATCTTCTGTAGTTTGACAATATGGTAGGTCATGTTCAAAAGATATGACAACCTGATTATCATCTTTGTGAAGGAAAACATTACCTGTTTGCTGATCTACAAGACAATCATCTTCTTGAACAGAGGAAGAAGTTTTCTCAACACTCTCCTCACTATGTGTGCATTGCAAATCTGTTGTAGCTTGGGCTGTAACAAGACCTTTCAAGAGCTGATCTATCTCCTCTTTAGACAAAGGAGACAATGCCTTTTGTTCTCTTCTGCTTAAACAGTAATTATCTTCATATGATAGCACACTCAAACTATCATTTATTACTGAATTATTGAAAGGAGATTCATCACTTACTTGCACAAAGATCTCACCTTGCTGTTCATGAACATCTGAATCCAAAACTTTGCCTATGATCTCAACAGTAGAGCTCTCTTTGATGGGTTGCATGCTGCTGTCTTCTGTGGGAAGATCTGAAACAAGCTCTTTTCTTTCATCAATTTCAGTCATATGATCTTCAACCTGCTGATCTTGATTCTGCTGCAAAATGTCATGATCATCTTGATCGGAATTCTCTAAGTTTTCTTTATGCTGCTGAAATGGATTTTCGTACAGAGGCTCCATGATCTCAACGTCCATTAAATTATCATCTTCATAATATTTCTCAAGGCTTTCAATAAAAGTTGAAGCATGTTTGCAACAGTCATGAACCAAATTTAATGATGGATAAGAGTCCTTATATCGTTCAATGAACATGGCATGAAAATCCTGTAAACAGTAAATACAAGCAGGTGGCAAACTTTCATACCATGATTGGGCTTTACCTTCTAGAGTAGCCAAGAATATTTTCATCAAGCAATCTTCAGGAAAATCCACCTTCAACTTGCGAATATGCATGTGAAATCTAACTAGATGTAAAGCAACGTCCTTCTTACCATCATCATTAAATGTAGGCAAATTCCTTGACCAATCTACCTTGGGGATCTTATTTGGAAAACCAGGGATGAGATCTCGGCTCAAGGGAGCATATCTTCTTTTGATTTGGTCCATCTTGAAAAGCTCAAAGCTACTGATCTCTCTGCAGTGAAGTCACCATGAAGCATTGATCGCTGGATTCTTCAGTGAAAGGAGTCGCCAGTGAATGATTTCAGCCTGTGAAAACTCTCAACTAATGATCCAAAAGTTCAGAGTTTACAAATATACTGGGGTGAAAGTGCCAATCAAGAGCTACTTTCACAAGCTCACGGAGATCTACTGAAGCAGCGTTTATCTACTAACACTGATGTAAGACAAGAGCATGTTCGAAGGCTACCTGGCGTATCTTCAGACTCCGTCTAAGACTTATGAAATAACACGTCAATGAGCAAACGATAAGTTTGTTCTCCCCAGTATGGTCGCCAGTATGTTAGCGCTTGAAATTTCACCTCAGGCTGAGAAAGGTAAACTTCAAGGCTACATCAAACCATTTAGCCTCGTAGCTAGCCCTACGGGGCAGGAGATGGCTCTCTCCGGTCAATCTCGTAAAATCGCCAATAGATGAGATGACCAATAAGGTAACACTGATATTAGGCTAGTAAACTGATTAGAAAGATTGATTTTGAAGTTTTTGGGTTTTTGGTGGCAAATTGAAGGGATGGCAATTTTGGGTGCGGGGATTGGACACAGTTTCTGCAGGGGGTTCTTTGGGGCGAGGTAGGAGACAGTATTGATGCCTTTAACTGAAGTGGATGGTCAGGAATGACAGGTGAGGAGCTAAGGAGAGAAAACAATAACTTTGAATTCTCCTTAAACAGTAGAAAACATTGAAATTAAACAAACTTAAAAGTAGAGCATGGCAAGCATGAATTCTTACTTTAACACTTCATTCGTTTAATGTGCAGAAGTAAAGAAAGGAAATGAATCACATAACAAAGCTTACAAGAAACATTGAGAAACACACCATCAACACATGAGTCCACAACAATCCCAAAGATGACTGCAAAACCCTAGTCTTCCTTAGCCAAAAATTGCAGAGATACAGTGAAATAATACAATGATAGCTTCTCCCTCAAGAGTCCAACTTTCCAACCCTTGAAAATGACTAAGAAAATACATAATATAGGCAAGCTAACACCTTTCCTTGCCTCTAGGGGTCGACCACACTATCCTAGGAGCTGTTTCAACCACTTCTAAACTTAGCACTACAAACTAGGCAATCATAACAACTTGCCTCTATAAACTTGGAAATCAGTTCATGCATTCAATTTTTACCCTTTACATGAATGAATCTTCTAGAAGT
>APFE031094949.1:21761-50353 GCA_000404065.3 Pinus taeda | reverse complement strand
AAATTTTGCTTGAAAACTCACTGAAATGACAAAATTTGACCTTGACACTTCAAAATCACTTTGTAAGAGCATATTTGATCACTGTAGGAAGGCTGGAAAAACTGACACTAACAATACGTAGATGTTTATTTGTTGCATTGCATTATATGGTTGTTATATGTGTTTAATATCAGCAGAAACAAATGGAATTAAAGCACTTAAACAGTTAAAAAAAAAGACATACACTTTTTTCAAGCATTTAATTCTGTAAATGTCATATATAAGCTAGATCATTTATTTGTTTAACTGAGTGGGAGTTTCTTGTAAGCATAACAAGTTATCAAACCCCCATTTTAGATCAAAATGGCTCAAAATAATCGATCCCTTCAACCTATGGAAAATCCCTTGGCCAAAAGATATGCCTTATGTTTGTCAACAAAGCCATCTGCAACATGTTTGGTTATGTAGACCCACTTGCAACGGACCAACTTTTGGTCCTTTGGAAGAGGAACAAGATCCCAAATTTGATTCTTCATCAAAGGAGAATACTCCTCTATCATGGCAGCTTCCCACTCAAGTATTCCAACAACATTGGAAAACTATTGTGGATCTTCTGAAATAACATTACCCAAAAGAGAGATTCCTTTGGACTGTGGTTGATTTAAGGATAGATAGTTGAAATCAATTTTGTCATAGACATATATTTCAAGTTTCTTTCTGTTGCGAAGGCTCCTTCTTAAGGACTCATATGGAACATGCTACTCCTAATTTCATTGCTCAAGTTATGATGGTGTTGTTGGTAGATTTTCTTCCAGTTGAGGGCATTAGATAACAATTTATTTTTCTTCTAAATCTACAAAAGCATCACAATGATTAGAAACATTATCAAAAGTTAAAGATGATGAAGGAGGAGAACAAAATCTTGGATTGTTGTTCTCATCAAAATGATCATCTCTTTGGAACAAAACTTCCCTAGAGGTAGAATTGAAAAGCTGATAAACCTTCATGTCCTCACAATAACCAACAAATATCAATTTAATTGTTCACTCTTCTTTTCCATGGTTGTTACATTTTTCATTTGGAATTAATGCCCAAGCAAGATTACCAAATACCCTGAAATAAGAGACATTAGGCTCATCATGTGTCCAAGCTTCTACCAGAGTCATATGTTGAACTTCCTTATGAGGCATCATGTTTTGAATATAATTAGCACAATTAATTGCTTCATCCCAGAAGGTAGGTGCCAAGTTATTGGATTAAATCATGAAATTTGATATATTTTGAATGTTAAATTCTTCGTTTTAGAAACATTATTTTGTTGAGGAGTGTAGGGATTAGAGTGTTGATGAAGAATTCCATGTTCTCTGTAGAAATATTGAAATGCCTTAAAGACATATCCTCCCCCCCGCCCCGCATTATCAATGTGTAGCTTCTTGATGGAGCATGGTGATTGTTTCTCAACAAAAGCTTTAAAGGTCTTGAAGGTTGAAAAGACTTTACTCTTGTACTTGAGGAAGCACACCCAAGAGAGGCATGAGAAATCATCAATAAAGGTTAGTGCACACTTGGTCCTTGAAAAAAGAGTTTAAAAAGTCATTAAATCACTATGCACCAACTCAAGAGGTATTGTTTCCCTTAGAATTTTTCCTTTAGGAAAGGGATCTTGGTGTTGTTTTCCAAGAGCACAACTTGCACACACCCCATCTATACAAGAAACTTTTGGAAGACCTGAAACCAGATTTTGAGTGAACATCGACTGCAAATATCCATAATTTAGATGGCCAAATCTTTCATTACAAAGCATGCTCAAGGAATCAACATGAGTTATAAAAGAAGAAGTTGAAGAAGGGTGGAAGTTGACAACTTATATAATTTAGAGGCATGATCAACTTGTCCAATAGAAATAGCAATTGTTGGATCATAGAGTTCTTTAATAACTACCTGATTTGCATAAAACTCCACGGTTTTCCCATCACCAGAATAACATATCTGATAGATGGATAATAAAGTTGTTGAGATCCCGAGGACTAGGAGCACATTGCTAATGCATCCATTGGTCAATTACAAAATATCTAACACCAAAACCTTAAGTTGAGTAGAGTCACCGATTGCATTTTGTGAAATGTTGCCATGGGATGTAGAAGGAAACAAATCTTTACAAGGAGTGATATGGTGTGATGCCCCTAAATCAAGTATCCAATGAACTGTAGATCTACCTAGGGCTTGGCTCGACAAAGTATGTCCTTTTCCTATTGAGATATTGCACTTATTTATAACATCATCTAAGACTTGCGATTGTTTCCAATATTTTGCTTCAATATGCCCAGATTTGCCATAAAAGGTACATGTTTCATCTGTTTTTATTTTCCTCTTTTCCTGTCTCTTCTTTGTATTGGAGTAGGATCGATCCTTCTTGGGCGTTGTAGGTGGAGATATAGTATTCTTCTAAGACTTGGAGGGAGACTCATGGGCTTGAGAAGAGTTTTTTTTTTTTGATATTGGGATTTATGCTGACCTTTGGAGTGATGAGTCAGCAAAGCCATATTTAAATAGCTAGAGAGAACATCTAGCTATTTGAGCTTAGATTGTTCTTGCAAGAGATGATCACAACATGTCTCAAAGTTGGGAATTTTGAATGAGTCACAAAGGGTGTTCCTTGTTGAATAAAAGATAGATGAGAAAACTTGAAAATGACCCTTTAGTTTTGACATGATCAAAAGAATGCATTATGTGTCTTTTTTCTCCTTGCCACACACTTTTAATTGGGACAACAATGAATTGAATTGAGTAAAATACTCCTCAATATAAACATGCTCATCAAGTACCCAAGGTTAATAATCCAGTTTCCAATTCTAAGCATGGAATTCATTGACACTTCCAAATACAAAAGCAAGCTTATCCTAGCTTTGTTTTGTAGTGGTACATTCTTCAATATTAAATAGTAGGTTCTTTGAAACATGGAAACTAATGAACCCCATAGCTTCATCTTGTTTATTCCTATAGAAAAACCTTTCAACTTCTCTTGTAAAATTTGGTCGGTTTTCACTTAACATTTACCACAGTCCCTTGGATTGTAATAGTTATTGCATCTTCTTTTTCTAAATATGTTAATTACACAGAGTTCAACATAATGTCAAAACACTTTTTTTTAAGGACTACAATTTATTTTTTTTCCCAAAAAAACCTCACTAAAAACAAATTGTCCTAATAATTAACTCCAAAAAACAAATCTCTGTCACCCATAAAAAACAAATGTCTCTAGCCATAATTAAAAAAATAAAAAATCCAATAACTTGTGTCCAAAAATTTTCATGACTTACAAAAATCCTTTTTTCTTAAATTATGATAAATGTTCTTTCACCCAAAATTTTGGTCAAAATAATAGGCCTTGCCGAGACCAAAAAATTGTTGAAGGGTGGATGAAGATACGAGGCAGTGGCTCTACTTCCGTTGGCGCTAAATCAATCGGGATCGATTTTATTACCCACTCCTACAACAATTCTTCATCTAAGTGAACACAACGAGACTAATCCTTGTAACCAAAAGACCGCTACGAGCACCTGCAATGTCATATAAATATGTTGTGCACAAATATTTCACAAAAGGAGCCCACATGACCATCAATAACCTATCCAGATTTGATCTTTGAGGAAGCCCATCTTCGAGTCCAAAAGTGATCACAATCTCGAACACCAATGTGTTTCGCACACCACGCCGAAAGACAACGAGAACGCAGACGTCAATAGGTTGTCAGTTGTGTACTTGAGCAACAAGCAATCAATAGACAAACATGTCTGTAACAAACAAATCTGCATGATGAGCCCCAACTATCTTTCCACAACGACATTCATGGCGTCGACCTGGCCAACAGTTTCTCGATGCAGTTTGAAACCTCCTTCCACCCGGATTGTGTAGCAGGGTTCAAAATTGAACACGTAACAGTCTGTCAAATGGGTTTGACAGGTCCCAGAAGGTCAAAGTTCTATTTTTACTTGTTTAAAAGAAAAAATACATAATATAACAGAATGCTCGGTGAAGGGCTGCCCGATAAATTGTCTGAAAAACTGCATTAACCAAGGAACTCCATTAATCTGCCTTATCGTTGTTTGACTTGTGTTATTGTGTGTAATTTAAGGCTTGAATGATCTGTGGATTTCATGATTTTGTATTAATTTTTTAGGTGGAGCATTCTAATTTTGTTGGTTCAATTTAATGAAGGCGTGCATGTTCAGTGGATTTTGCTGAAGGAAAGTACTTTTTACAACATTTAAAGTTGCAACTACTAGCCCCTTTGAATTGGATTCCAAATTTCCAGTTTGTCAAAGCCTCAAATGCTTTCTCGGCATTTTTATCTGAGGCTCTAGATTCAGATCACATGTCCTGAACCATTCCTGTATATTCCTAGAACCCATTTCCTGTATATTTTGTACAAGATGGCTGACGTTTCTCTGCATGGATTGGGAATCTCACGGGAAAGGACACATCTATACCAGGGCCAAGTAACGCTTTATGTTGTTGTTGCATCCATGGTTGTTGCTACGGGGGCTCCAACTTCGGCTATGATATTGGTATCTCTGCTATGTATGTTCGGTTCCTGCAGATAGTTCAAATCCAGTTTATAAATAATGCTATGAACTTATTAGAAGACGATAATGGAATCCTATTTGCTTTAATGGATTTGTTGAATTCTGAGTTGTGCTGTGAATGACAGGGGGAGTGGCATCTGTGAATCCTTCTTTCCAAAAATTCTTCCCCGTAGTCTACAGCAAGATATATGAACATTTGATGTAGGAGCATCCTAGTGAAGAGACAATAACTGAGAAATGTTTTTATTTTATTTTTATTTGGCTGAACAAAGAGGAAAACACTTTGAGTTTCTGTTTCATTTAAAAGTAAGGTTGACTCAGCCATTGTTAGTTTTTAAAATTAGGTAAACAGATCAAGATAGGATTAGTTAGAAACTTGTTTGAAGAAACTGGTAAACAACTGAAAAGTAACCGAGGAACAGTTGCTCAACTATAAAGAAATTGCTAATAATGCATTGAAAAGGAAAAATGAGAGAGGATGGAAGGGATGGAAGGGCTGCCATCCAGAGAAGATAGAGAACCCAGAAGTTGTAATTCACAATTATTTGAATTTCTATAGTAGCAAACAATTCAAAATCTGTCATTAAGGAAGTAGATTAATTTTTATTATATTCCATGTGCTTAGATGTTTCAAGCATCAAAATGAAAGCAAGAAAGTGAAACCATTTATTCAAAAGATCTGAATAAGCATCGACAAGCATTTGTAACCAGAAGAATCTCAAAATCGAGAACCAAACAAAGGTACACCAACATATATATTTCTTTTTTTTTCTCAACAAAACAAAACCCAGGTACCATTATCTTCAGCGTTTAAAAGCATTCCCTGTACATTGCATTTTCATTTTCCATTCAACAAAATTCATTGTACAAATTCTATAACTTAGAAATCGTGGAGGGTTCCAAACCCACGCAAACCAACAAAATTACAGTCCACAGGCTAGGCCCAAATCAAACAACGAGTGCATGAACACCTTGGAGACCACATACAGACACAAAGGAACCAAAACCCCATGGGCATAACCGAATACAGACAAGAGCAAGCGACAGAGCAAATATCGACAAAACAAGAAACAAAGCAAGCAAAAAACCACTACAGGGGCGGAAAGACCCTACCCGAGTTTTCTCAAAGCCCATGAACAGTCTCCAAGTCAAAGCTGTGGAGTAGCATTCCCCTGAAATGGCCTGCACCACCACCACAGAGCAGGGCAGCGGTTAGTTGGAGCCATGAAACCAAAAACAATAGTGAATAGCCAATAGGAAGAGGAACAAGGGTTTTTACCTGGAGGAGGAATGATTTCGTGACGGAGGACGAGAGCCGAGACCCATAATAGAGGGTTTCCACAAGCAGAAGAGCCATGGACATGTTCTACTTGCTCACCAAGGAGCCAGAGTGTTAGAACCTCAAAAACAATGGGTCAAATTGAAATTGGAAGGAGAAGCTTACCTGAGAGCGAGTTCATTGAGTCATCTCGTGCAGTAGCGAAACAGAAGCCTGAATTTGCAGAGCCGAACCATCACCAAACCCAACATCAACATACAAATCACCAAAAACCAAAGCAGTAAATCGCTACAGAGAAAGAGAAGAGGCACAACACAAACAGACCACGGAGAACCAACAAAGCACAGTAAACCACCATACATGACAAGCAAGGCATGAGACCTGCCAACCATCGCAAATACCAGGTGAAAGCACTGAGCACCCACAAAGCCAAACCATCGCAAAGGAGAAATGACTTCCAAACACCCTCAGCGAAAGTGATAACCCATAGTTGCAAGGCCAAGGTCAGTACAGAGGGCGAACAGAAAACAATAAACCACATTAAAGTCATACACCAAAACCCTGCCACCAAACTTAATTTGGAATCGAAAGAATTAAACGGTCATAACTACGTGTCCCTCCACGAGATCGCCACCAATTTTTAGTATCAGAGCCGATTGTTCCTTTCTCTCAATAAATATGGAGGTAGGAAGAAGGGTCAAGGAAGAGCCATCAGAAGAGTAGCAGATGAAGGGTTACGAGAAGAAATTATGAATTTAACTGCATGTTTGGCAGCAGTGGAAGCAGGAAGGCATAGAGATCCGGAAGGTGGGGATGATTGTGAGGAGGAAAACATAGCCATGACAGATGGATCAGTTGACGAAGGACTAGAAATTAAACTATTGAGGCCAGTTTTGTTGGCTAGGAGCAAGCCAAGACCGGAGCTCTCTAATTATGATGGCAGTTTGTCCACAAAGGCATTGTTAGACTGGATAAGTGAACTAGATAAATATTTGGAGTATGAAGAAATCAACGAAGATAAAAGGATCAGGTTTGCTGTCACCAAATTGAAGGGACATGAAGCATTATGGCGGGATAGTGTATAGTCAGAAAGGAGGATATTAAACAAACCATTGATTAAAAAATGGAACAGGATGGTTGCTAGAATGAAGAGCAAGTTTCTGCCTAAATATTATCAAATTGCCCTTTATAAACAAGTATAAAACTTGAGGCAGAGAATGATGACCGTGAAGGAATATACTGAAGAATTTTATAAGTTAACTTGAGAGCTAGTTATGTTGAAGATACCCCTGAGAAAACAACAAGGTTTGTAAATGGTCTACAAATGGAGATCCTAGACGAAATTAGCATCCTTTCCCCTAAGACCATAGAAGAAGCTTATTAGAGTGCTTTGAAGACGGAGGAAAAGATTGCTAGGAAACAAAATGCCAGAAGAGGATATGGTTCTGGTAGAGGTCGGGGACAGACCTTTGGCAGAGGTAGAACTGCCAACAGCAATGAAGAGGGCAGCAGTTCGAAGACTTTGGGACAGAGTGAAAGGGAAGATAACACCAGAGGAGGAAGGTCATACCAATGAGGAAGAGGTAAAGGAAATGCCTATCATTGTTACAAATGTCACAAGTGGGGACACAGGTCCTTTGAATGTCCTGAAAATGAAGAAAATGGGCAGAGGGGAGCACATGTCGCTCAGCCCGATGAAGCAGAGGCACCACCATAGGAGGTGGAAAATATGCCAGAGACCGGGGAAGCCTTGGTGTTGAACAAGGTATTATTAAAACTAGCAAAGGAAGTAGCTGATCGAACACAGAGGAAAGCATTGTTCCAGACTGTGTGCAAGTCGCATGGGAAATGCTGCGAATTAATTATAGACAATGGAAGCACTGATAATCTGGTAGCTACTGAAATGGTGGGAAAATTGGGTTTGAAGAAGTTGAAGCACACAACTCCATATAGGGTGTCTTGGTTGCAGAAAGGTCACTAACCGATGGTCGATGAACGGTGTGAAGTAGAGTTTCATATTGGCAAGTACAAGAACAAGGTGACTTGCGATATCATGCCTATGGATGTGTGCCATATTCTGTTGGGCATACCATGGTAGTATGATAGGAAAGTCGTCCATGACGGGGCAACAAATTCTTACAAGTTTGTTAAAGATGGGATAAAGCATACCCTAGTGCCCATGAAGGAAGAGGATGTTGCAAAAACCAGTGGAACAAAAGCACTACTGTTAGGCGGAAAAGAGTTTTTGCGACAGATGGAGGATGATGAGGTGAAGTATGCAGTTGTGCGAAGGCCAAAACCAATATTGATACATACCGAAGTCACTAACTTACCTAAAGAGATACAGGACATGCTGCAAGAATTTAGTGATATTGTGGTAGACGATCTACCAAATAAATTACCACCGAAGCAGAGCATTAGTCACCATAAGGATTTTATTCCAGGAGCCAGTTTGCCAAACAAGGCTACCTACTAGATGAGTCCGAAGGATAATGAAGAAATCTAGAAGCAAGTGCAGGAGTTGTTGGATAAAGGACTAATTCGGGAGAGTTTAAGCCCTTGTGCAGTTCTGACTGTTTTTAGCTCCCAATAAAGGAGGTGAGTGGCGAATGTGCATGGATTCCCGGGCCATTAACAAGATTACTATCAGGTACAGGTTCCCTTTACCTCAGATGGATGATATGATGGATTGTTTGAGTGGAGCAGTGTACTTTTCAAAGATAAACCTGAAAAGCGGCTACCACCAAATCATAATTCGAGAAGGTGACGAGTGGAAGACAGCTTTCAAGACTAATGAAGGCTTGTACGAATGGCTGGTTATGCCATTTGGATTGAGCAATGCCCCCAACACGTTCATGTGGTTGATGAATGAGATGCTGAAAGAATTCATTGGTAAATTTGTGATTGTATATCTGGATGATATACTTATATTCAGCAAGACAAAGGAAGAGAATTTTCGACACGTGAGGTATGTATTGGAAAAACTGCAGCAAAATAAATTACTGATAAATTTGAAGAAATGTTCATTTTTTAAGAAAGAGTTAATTTATTTGGGATTTGTGATTTACAAGAATGAACTAAAAATGGATCCGGAAAGCCATAGTTAGTTGGTCGTCTCCCAAAAGTTTGTTTGAGGTACGAAATTTTCATGGATTGGCGAGTTTTTATCGGAAATTTATTAAAAATTTCAGTGGGATTTGTGCACCCATGGTGGACACCATTAAGAAGGCAAATCAGCCTTTCCATTGGACAGAAATGGTAGAGAATATTTTTCAACTGCTCAAAAGGAAAATTACTGAAAAACCGATTTTGAGATTACCAGACTTTAACAAACTTTTTCAAGTTCGTTGTGATGCCAATGGGATAGCCATTGGTGCAGTACTCAGCCAAGAGGACAAGCCAGTAGCCTATTTCAGTGAGAAACTAAATGAAAGTAGGCAGAAGTACACATCTTATGACAAGGAATTTTATGTTGTGGTTTAAGCGCTCAAGCATTGGAGACATTATCTGTTGGCCAATGAATTTGTCCTATTTTCAGACAACTCTGCGTTGCAGTACATTATGTAACAGCATGAGTTGAACCATAAACATGCGAAGTGGGTGGAGTACCTACAGAGTTTTACGTTTGTGTTGAAACACATCAGCAGTCAAGCCAACAAAGTGGCAGATGTGTTAAGTAGGAGGAATTTGATCCTACAAGAAAGTATGATACAACTAATAGGATTCGAACATCTTAAGGACTTGTATGAGGCAGATGTAGATTTTAAGGAAGCTTATGAAACTTGCCAAAATCCATTGTTGAGAGATAATAGTTCATGGTTGGACTATAATATGCAGGAAGGGTTGTTGTTCAAAGGAGGGTACTTGTGTATTCCGGAATGTTCTATGATAGAGAACTTAATCCAAGAAAAACATAATGGAGGTTTAGCTAGGATTTTGGCATAGACAAGACCTTGGATCAATTGAGCCACTTTTACTATTGGTCGAAGATGCGCAGAGATGTACAAAGGTTTGTGACTAGATGAAAAGTGTGTCAGCTTGCAAAGGGACACAGCCATAACACAGGGTTGTATACGCCCTTACCTATTTCGAACAGACCATGGGACTCAGTCAATTTAGACTTTGTCTTGGGTCTGCCGAAGACACAATGGGGATTCGATTCCATCATGGTGGTGGTGGATCGTTTCACCAAAATGGCACATTTCATTCCATGCAGGAAAACCCATGACGCCACACATGTAGCACATTTATTCTTCACCAAGATAGTCAGATTACATGGCTTGTTGAAGTCTATTGTTTCGGACCAAGACGTTAAGTTTACAGGACATTTTTGGTAAACCTTATTGAAAATATTAGACACCAAACTAAACTTCAGCTTAGATTATCATCCGCAGACCGATGGTCAAACCGAAGTGGTGAATCGAAGTCTAGGAAATTTATTGAGGGTTTTGGTTGGAGAAAATTCTTGACAGTGGGATCATGTGCTTGCACAAGCGGAATTTGCTTATAATGATTCGCCAAAACGAAGCATGGTTAATAGTCCTTTCTAGATCCTATACAGAATGCACCCACGTGGAGTACATGAGTTACGAGATTTGGGATAGTTGGAGTGCAGGAGTGTTGATGGTGAAGATTTCGCAAAGGCAATCAGCGATCTTCATGAATAGGTGAAATTAAAATTACAAGACAACAACCAAAGATACAAGTAGAAAGCAGATTTGAAAAGGCAGGAGGTACAATTCAGTGTAGGAGACCTGGTATTAGCACACCTACGCAAGGAGAGGTTTCCTAAAGGAAAATACAACAAGTTGAAATGGAAAAAAATTGGGCCTTGCAGGATACTTCGAAAGTTTTCTGCGAATTCTTATGAATTGCAGTTACCCCTAGGTATTGGGATTTCACCCATTTTCAATGTGGCAGATCTGTACCCCTACATTACGGAAGACGAAGAAGACAATTTGGAAAGACGAACATGGGACACCCAAAATGAGAATGATTTGTGGATTAAACAAATGCCCCGAATGAAGCCTCTAGAGATCGAACAGATCCTAGATATCCAAGTGGCCAAACAGACTGGAAGGAAAGAATATTTGCAGTACCTAGTCAAGTGGAAGGGTCATCCTATTGAAGATAGTTCTTGGTTAGATGCTGGCCAGATTCCAAGCATTAGGTACTCTATTGAAGAGCTCATGGACATGAGCCATGAGTTTAATTTACCCCAGGAGCCTGATGCAGGAGCATCCGAGTGAAGAGGCGACAACTGGTAAATGTTTTTATTTTATTTTATTTTCCTGGACAGAGAGGAAAACACTTTGAGTTTCTGTTTCATTTTTGTTTCATTTAAAATTAACGCTAACTTAGTCATTGTTAGTTTTTAAAATTAGGCAAACAGATGAAGATAGGATTAGTTAGGAACTTGTTTGAAGAAACTAGTAAACAACTGAAAAGTAATTGAGGAACAGTTCCTTAACTGTAAAGAAATTGCTAATAATGCTTTGAAAAGAAAAAATCAGAGAGGATGGAAGGGATGCCATCCAGAGAGGAGAGAGAGCCCAGAAGTTGTAATTCACAATTATTTAAATTTCTATAGTAGAAAACAATTCAAAACCTGTCATTTAGGAAGTAGATTAATTTTTATTATATTCCCTGTGCTTAGATGTTTTAGGCATCAAAATTTAAGAAAGACAATGAAACCATTTATTCAAAATATCTGAATAAGCATCGACAAGAATTTGTAATAGGAAGCATTTCAAAACCGAGAACTAAACAGAGGTACACCAGCGCATATATTTCTTTTCTTTTTTTTCTCAACAAAACAAAACCCAGGTACTATTATATTCATCATTTAAAAGCATTTCATGTACATTGCATTTTCATTTTCCATTCAACAAAATTCACTGTAAAAATTCTATAACCTAGAAATCGTGGATAGTTCCAAACCCACGCAAACCAACAAAATCACAGTCCACAGGCTAGGCCCAAATCAAACAGCAAGGGCATGAACACCTCAGAGACCACATACAGACACAAAGGAACCAAAACCCCAAGGGCATAACCGAATACAGACAAGAGCAAGTGACAGAGCAAGTATCGACAGAACAAGAAATAAAGCAAGCAAGAAACTGCTATAGCCACGGAAAGACCCTACTCGTCTTTTCTCTATGCCCACGAACAGTCCCCAAGTCGAAGCTGTGGAGTAGCATTCCCCTAGAAGGGCCTACACCACCACCACAGAGCAGGGTAGCGATTAGTTGGAGCCACGAAAGCAAAAACAATAATGAATAGCCAACTGGAAGAGGAACGAGGGTTTTTACCCAGAGGAGGAATGATTTCGTGATGGAGGACGAGATTCGAGTCCCATAATAGAGGGTTTCCACTAGCTGAAGAGCCATGGACACGTTCTTCCTTCTCACCAAGGAGCCAGAGCATTAGAACCTCAAAAACAAGGGGTGAAATTGAAATTGGAAGGAGAAGCTTACCTGAGAGTGAGTTCACTGAGTTGTCCCATGCAGCAGCCAAACAGAAACCTGAATTTGCAGAGCCAAATCGTCACCAAACCCAACATCAACATACAAATCATTAAAAACCAGAGCAGTGAATCGCTACAGAGAATGAGCAGAGGCACAACACCAATAGACCACAGAGAAGTAGCAAAGCACAATAAACCACCATATAGAACAAGCAAGGCACGAGACCTACCAACCATTGCAAATACTATGTGAAAGCACTGAGCACCCATAAAGCCAAACCATCACAAAGGAGAAATGAATTCCAAACACCCTTGGCGAAAGTGATAACCCATAGTCACAAGCCCTAGGTCAGTACAGAGGGCGGACAGAAAACAATAAATGACATTAAAGTCATACACCAAAACCCTGCCACGTAACTTAATTCGGAACCGAAAGAATTAAACAGTCACAGCTACGTGTCCCTCCTCAGTATCGCCACCAACATTCCAAGGAGAGAGATTACTAGAAGTACAACAACCAAGCTCTAGATATGTTCACCTTGTCCCTCTACATTGCATGCCTCGTTGCTTTGTTGTTTGCATCTCCTATGACAAGGAAATATGGGCACGAGGCCAATATTATCGGTGGAGGTATTAGTTTTATTATGGGCATATCTTTGAATGTTGGTGGCCTAGAACTTGTCCATGCTCATTATTGGGGGCATAATGTTTGGAGTGGGAATTGGCTTCACAAATCAGGTAGGGTTGTATGGGTTTTGGGAATTTTGAAAGAATTTTGTTCATTGAAAAACTTGCCAATAAATAATGGCTTAGTATTTTGGATTTAACATATATTTCTTTGAATTTCAATGGTTTGGGATTACAATTTTTTTAGTTCCACTTTAATTGATTTGGGGAAATTGTTTTTCCTCTAAGTTTAAATTAATTGTGTTTGCAGAAATTTTATTTTGGATCCGAATTACTTGGGTTTGTAGAGTTTTATGATAATTTAGATACATAGGATTCGATTTACAAAGGTTTTGGTTTGGATTTGAATGAATAGGTTGACATTTTTTTGTTTGAATGTGTCAAGGTTTTTTCGATGTACCTCTCAGAGATGGCTCCTCCAAAAATTCGAGGACTTAATATGATGTTCCAACTAGCTACAACACTCAGAAACTTCATAGCAAATATGGTTAATTATGACACTTAGCACATAACACCCTAGTGATGACGTCTCTTTGTGGGTTGCAATTTTTATGATAGTTGGAGATCAGTACATGTCAAATTTTCATCTAGGAGCATTTTTTTTTTCTGTTCAAGGTAATTGGTAATTGGTTTATTTTGGGTATATAAAATTCATGTTAATAGAACTTGAATCACTAATGCAACAATGGTTTTACCATGACAGTTTATCGTTTTGACTTTTATTAGGAAAATGGTGAATATCATCCAGAAACAATTGAACATCTCAAAAAGGTTGTGAAGAACACTAAGAAGCTTTGTGCTATAACTTTGATTTTTCATTCTATCATTATGATTCCATTATCTTTTATATCTTGATGCATATTAATAGTGTGATAAATATTAATAGAATGCCAAGTTACGCCAAAGATAAATTTTATCCCCTTTTCATTTCAATTGGTATTGTTTAACCGGTAATATTTATTATAATTTAAGTTTCGAAGGTAATAGTTTATGTTCAATAGACTTGTTGTGAATGTAGTCTTTGCTTTGGTCAGATAATAATTGTAAGTGCCATCTAGGAAGTACGTATGGAGTGATTATTTTTATTATTTGAATTTGAGTAGAGCTAAGCACATGGGGACTCTTTTTATGCATGAAAATTGGTATCCACTATCACATATGTATAAGCATCTCATTATACATGTCCAACTTTTCTATACATGCATAAATTTTAGATGGTTTAATTTTCAATGTGCATAGATATTTTTTTGTTTTATTAAAATATGAATTTCAGCATTCTTTTTTGTCTTTCTTTTGGATACTTACTTGTCCACATTTAGTTTCCAACATGCATGTAAAGGTTTTGAGCAAATAGTCTATATCACAAGGAGAAAATAATTCATTACTTGATGAAAAACATTTTACATCAACCTAATTTATAGGAACAATGGAAGCTTATATATATAGCTAGAAGATAAGACTTAAAACGTAGATGTTACATACACTTACAAGTTCCATGGCTTCTTTATTGGAACTCTAATAAGGTGGTGCTCCACTTTACTAGCTACATGACATATATGTTACCATATGTACATACAAAATTTAGATACTTAGCAGATGCTTAGGGAATCAATCAAGTATGGACACACTTTGAGATAGTGTAACCTTCATAATTGTCTCCCACCCTCAACCCCTCCCCTAAGAAACTTAAATACGAAATTTGATGGAAACTTGATGTAAATATGAACTTGACGTGTGTTGATTTTTGTAACTATGATCAGTCTTCATAATGTATATTTTACTCCTTAATATATTTGTAAGCATGTTCTTCATGGTAAAAACAAAAAGAAAAATTTAAGAGACATGTTCTTCATGTCTCTTGCAAATTACACAAAAGACATCAACAACGTGTGCCCAAATATTTGAGTGCGAAATTAGTGAATGTTAAACAATCCAACAATAGTCCAATTTAACTTTCCTACATTTTCTCTTTTTATGGCATATTTTCTAGTGATTTTTTCCTATAATCCACCCATAATTTGTTGAAATCACAAGTTTGAGATGTGAGGTCTCTACAATCTGGGTGCCCTAGGGTTTTTAATGGGGTTGAACCCATTGATGTATTCAAAAACACATTTTAAATAACAATAAATCACAATCTCGCCAAAAATGTATTGTCAAATTAAGGAAAATAAAATAAAATGTAAAA
The DNA here is from genome assembly GCA_000404065.3 of Pinus taeda. Taxonomy (NCBI): domain Eukaryota; kingdom Viridiplantae; phylum Streptophyta; class Pinopsida; order Pinales; family Pinaceae; genus Pinus; species Pinus taeda. The sequence goes on along the minus strand of APFE031094949.1, from coordinate 35,165 downwards.
TAGTTAGATTTCACCTCCAACAATAATAGCTTGCACTTTCGAATAAGTAACATCTACCTTATCTTTTTGAGGGTAAGATGCTCAAAGTAAAGCCATTTTTCAAATTTGACAACTTCAACAATTCACCACTCATTTAAACAATTTTAACAAAGAAATTTGATCAGCAAAATATTAAAAAAAAAATGTTAGCAATATTTTCTTTGAGCCTCAAGCAAGTTTTCCCATCAAATTCTATCCCTCTCATCAAAAAGCAAAATTTTCCCTCCAACTAGATCCACATCAAAAATAGTTGTTGAATTTCTTCAATCATAAAGCACAATATTCATTAACATGGTGCTCCACTTTAGGGACTTGATGAAGTCTAGACACCCTTTGAGACAATGTGACCTCATAATTGGTTCTCACCATCAACTTCTCTCCATGAAATAAACATGAGAGTTAACGGAAATGAAACCCCACACAAATCAATCAATTTACACTTCATTGATAAATATTTAAATATTCACATATAATTATTTTTTTCCATGCTTGCACCTTATAAATAAGTGAAACCATATTTAGGTTAGATAAAATATTTAGCTTCATGATATTTATCATGTTCAGAAAGTAGGTGAAATCTTGCACATGTACAATGTTAATTCAAAAAGAAAAAACCACATTTACAAAATTAATCAGGAACTTGCAAAGTTTAGATTTCAAAGATAATGTTTACCTCATGCTCTATTGTGTATAGTTATCCCATCAAAACATTATTTCATATGTAAATTTCTATTTAAAACATTTTTGCATAGTAGTTAGAGTTTTCTTTCATCTTCCACATGCATAGAAGGTAAGCTTAGTTTTATTAAAGTAGGTAGTAAGATATTTACTGCCAATGTTTGTTGAGTTTATCAAACACATATATTCACCTAACAATCCAACATGTCACATGAATTTATATGTTGAACCTCATCCCCTCCCATTTCCCTTTTGGTCTTTTTAATTGTCCCCATTACCATCCTAATTACCTTTTTCTTACCCTCACCATCCCATTGAAATTCCCTCACATATGTTCATTCAAAACATCAACATCCCCTATCTATACCCCTACCCCTTAAAACTTCAATGAATTCCCCACACAACCCTACTCATGGTTGCCACATGGAATGATTATGACCAACATCCCTTGCCCACTTCACTTCCTTATTTTCTTAAATACCCCCCCGCCAACCCCTCCCTCCCCACCCCACATTAGAGGAATTTTGAGGTCTAAAATGGGTCTCCTAAGAAAAATGTACAACCAAAATGAACTTTATAAGAACCAATAGGATTCAAGATGATGATGTCAACGATGGGGGATGATTCACCATTTTTGGAGTAAAAAAGTAAGAACATAAAAAATAATAAAATAATAAAACTACTTTTAAATTCATATTTTCAACTTATCTCCCTAAGGTTTTACTCAAAATTCGAGTGGGAGTACTCATTGGATACAGAATTTGATTCCTCATCCAAGGAGTACCCATGTTGCATACTTTTGATGGACCCTACTATATGAAAAATGAGAAATACATGAAAAAACAAGATTACAATAACATTTTTCATGTATTTCTCATTTTTTGAGTAGCAGGATCCATTGAAAGTTTTCAACGTGGGTACTCTTTGGATGAGGAATTAACTTTTGCATCCAACGAGTACTCCCACTTGAAATTTGAGTAAAATCGTAGGGAAATAAGTTGAAAATACGAGTTGAAAAAATGGTTTTTTCATTTTTCCCTCTAAAATTTAATTATGTAATGTAATCTTATTTTATTATTTACACTATTATTTTATAATTTCCTTAGGAGGCCCATTTTAGACCTCAAAATTCCCCTAATTCTCCTTTAATAAGTCACTCCTCATTCCCTATTCCACTAAATTCCCACTATAGGAACCTGCAATTGTTGTTGAAATTCCCTCTCCCTTCATGCACACCTCGGTCCCACTTCTGTGTATCATATGCATATATGTCAACTAGTGTCCAAAACAATGCACTATATTCTAGCAAGAACTCCAAAACTAGAATTGGCATAACCTTGGCTATTATGTGTGGTCTCAATCACCATTCAAGCAAGAGCTTGAATGTTCAAAAATTAGATCTCCAAGAGATTAGTGAGGCTAAACTTGACAAGTTTCATCAGGTATCCTCCCCCACTTACAATATGAGGCTTTTTTATTCGTTATGGGGAGGCCAAAATCTATGGGGCTCATTTATTAGTTTAGTAGTTTAATTTCACACCTCCAATCTAAGAGGTTCATCTTTTGTTCTTGATTCCTATTTGTCATATTGTTGGTGGGGGGTTAGTCTACTAGTATGGTAGATTAAAAACTACTCATTTGTGTGACCTAGATATTAGGAAGACCAATTTGGGAAAATAAGTCATGCACTTGGAGACTTATGATTTTCAATGGATGAAAAAATATCTCACTATCAACACCATGTAGAACACCTGACTTGCCTAAATTTTCATTGGCATATATAGGTTTCCTTAAGTGACCAAAGATAGTGAGTAGAAAGAGGTCAAGTAAGAGGAGAAACTCTGTGACCACCACTCGCACTTCAAAGGTAAGAAACTCTACAATTTTTTATTTTTATAAATAAACACATTCTAATGGTATAGTTTACCATATTTCATGTTGCTTCCATATCTTCATTTTGGAAAAATTAACTATATAATGAAATGTGAGCAAAGTGATGCCCAACTGGGTGAGGGAACATATTCTCCAATTTTTCTTGTCGCAAACACTAACCCACTCAAGCCCCATATATATTATTAATGTCTCCCTTTTTATTTTAAATAGATCATGTGATATATATTATTTCATTCCATCATTCCAATTATTTTTTTGTCATAATTGTTTAATATAAAAAAATTGTCATATAATATAATTATTGATTTGAAAAGAACTGTGAGCTCAAAATGAGAACTATATCCCTAAATACACACAATATTAAGTCAAAAACACCCAAATCAACCCCCAAATAGAAAAATGGTGCTCCCACAATAACCTCCTTTCTTATATGTTAGAATTACAACATTTTCCCACGATTTCCTTAAATCCATATAACCTTGCAAGCAAAAGCCTTAAAATCAACCCCCAAATCCAAGGGTGGTGCTCCCAACACCACCTTTTTGGGAAGCTTAAAATTACAACTTATTTGAAATTGTTTTCTTGACAACTAGTGTTTCTCTAAACAAAGAACTTAAATATGACTCCTAAAATGAACATGAGTGCTAGCATTAGCACCCACTTTTGGGGGGTTTAACATTGCAACTCGTTTGAAACCATGGCCTTGACAACAATGACATTGCAAACTAAGACCTTAAAGTCTTCTTCTAGATCAAAACATGGTGATAAAAGCAACACAAATGTTTTTGTTTCAGGCTTAAAATTGCAATGCTTTTGAAAACATGACCTAAAAATTTGCCACTATTGAAGTAAAATTATTTATAATTAATTAATAAATATGAAATCATATATTATTGGAAAAAGAAACAAAGTAAGGGGAAAAACCATGGTTGTGGTGTGTGTTTTAAATTAAAAACAAAATAATTTTCAAAAACATTATTTTTAAAGAAGAAGAAGAAAACCAAATTTAAAACGAGTTAAAAAGATAAAAGTGTTAGGATCCTCTCTAGGGGTGTATGGCATGATCAAAGGGCCCATATCAAAGTAATAATAATGGAGGTTATTCAATTTAAGGTAGATTAAGTCCAATATATTATTAAATAAAACTCATTATGGTAGTTAATATTGAATCAATATAATGGAGCCTCATTAAACAACGTCCATTAGGTAGTTAGTAGATGCTTATGATTATGGTTCTCTTGATTAATTACAAATAAGATTGATGTCCTTCTTATTATATGCGTGGATTTTATTGTATTTAGAGCTTATTTCAATATAAGGATACTCCCTTGAAGAGGTGAGTGAACAAGAGGATTCATTTAAAAGGATTAATTGTAAGATGTTACCCTACCTCAAGGCTTCTCATTCTTTAAAAATTGGAAGGTTTATAAATATTTTATATGTGATAACAATTTCAAATCTAAGATACATAACGAAAAGAAAAAAAGGAATACAAAAAAAATTTAAAAGAAGGAAACATGAAAAAAGGGACACAGACACAAAACATATTTCAAAAAAGAAAATAAAAAGTTAAACTTAAAATATAAAAAAAAAAAAAAAAAAAAAAAAAAAAAAAAGTATTGGTCATTTGTGGGCAAGGGTATCAAGCACTACATCTCTCGCTTACCTTCATTTATATATATCTAATCTAGGTGAATATCATTGGCCACTGGGTCAAAGCATAGTTTTCCATCTTGGCAAATTTTCTATGATTTTTCGAGTCCTAAACTTTTGAGGCTATTTTTAGGCCTTAAACAACATTTTTTTGACATGGTAACAACCTAAGAGATAACTATAGGCATAGTTTGGGACTAGTCAAAATGTTTTCTTCTCGATAGACCTTTTTAATGGGCTATCAAGCATGCCAAATGTAGATCGTATGCAAAAGCTATGACCCCGAGAATTTGATGTACTAACTAACCCCATCAGAACCACAAACCTTTTGTCATTTCATCTCATAGGGTTAGGTTTTTGGATGTTTATGGTTTCCTCATTACTGCTTTATGTTAAAAATGACCTTTCAACCTCATTGTAATGCGCTTTGGAGAATGCGCGTAACCATCATATCTCTTCTAAGAGATAAGCTACCACCATTTGAGAGAGTTTGTTTATCCCACATTATTTATAGTTTCAACACATTCTATTTATTAATAGAAGTCAATTTTTACTGTATCTTTATGTTTTTGTTATATATTTGTATTTCATTTCATTCCCTTCATAAATCTAGATTAGTAATGTCATAGAAGTATGCTCTTTATTTGTTTTTTTATGCATGTCCCCAATGAGCTTAGGGTATAAGGAGTTGAGGCTCAAACTACTTAAACCTTTTCAAGACCTTACTCATTAAGCCCGATGACTCTTATTTATAATGTGTTTACATAAATATCTATTGATGTTCAACTACAATCACATATAGTAAAGTTTGGACTTTTTTGGCATATTAGATGAAATATTTCAATTTTTCATTTTGCACCCATACTATCCCAAGATTTCAATGTTGCAATGAAATGATGATTTCGAATAGATTTTTCTCTCAACTATAGTTTAGCTTCTAGTTTCACAACATTGTAACTCCTATAAAAACTATACTAGTTTCCACATTGTTGGTTCTAATACTAAATATGGATAATTATTAATTGTTGCACCAACCAATCAACTCAATCATGGGTATAAATTTGATTGACTATTAAAATGCATGTTACAATAATCTGTAATGTAAACTTGAAGGTGATGGTAAAATTGCATGTAAATTTTTATGTATTGTAGGCAATGGATCAATTTCCAAAACACATAAAATTATGGTTTTTAAAATTAGTTAACAACATAAAACATAGACAATATACCATATCAGAAGAACATAACAAAAAAAATGATATAGGAGTTCACCCCAATTTGTAAAAAATATTTTCCATATTTGCAAAAAATCAAAAAATTAAAAAATGTAAAGAGGGTATGCCCTAGAAAAAGAATAAAAGGGTAAAAAGAATAAAGAAAAGGTAAAAAAAGGAAAGAAAATGAACCCCAACAAAAATAAAAGACCATGAAAGTGTGCAAGTCTAAATGCCACTACTATTTACTTTTATGTATAAGAAAGATTGTGTGCAGCTTGTCACCAATGCCACAATCCATGGTAGCCAAATAGTTTAAACTTGGTTATTCCATGTTTTCAATTTCATGTTTATAGAGATAAAGAATAACATCTGAGCAAACTATATAATCTTGGCAGATAAGTAGATAGGTAGAGTGAATAAAAGGAGCTCAATAGTTTAATCTGAGCCCTTGGATGTAATAAGGCTAGACTTAGATAGATATCTACATGTAAAAGAAAAGAAAGTGTGATAAGGGTTTGTCAGTTTAAGTGCACCCTAATAAATAAGTAAAAATGTTAGGATAAAGTAGGTAGGGTAAGTAGATGATGGTTGTAGAATAAATGTGTGATGAATGGTTGAGTTTAATGCTTAAATATTTTTCTTTCATCACTTGGACAAGGCATGTATCACATGGAAGGCACATCAACACTCAAAGTAAAAAATTATTAACCTCCCTACTCATTTCCCCTAAAATTTTAACTAATTCCCTAAGTGCTAAAGGTAATTGCCAAAGTTAAAGGGGCTCAGAGCATTTCTCTAACTATTGGAGGACAGGAACCTCGACCCAATAATTTGAAATACCTAAAGTACTTAAAACCCCTTCATTAATATTCACCCCTTCATAAAGTCATTCATTCCCTTTATAAAGTTTTTTCCAAGTAATTACCCACACCCATATCATTATATTATACAAAACCCCAAACTTTTACATATCCCGCCCCGATGGTTAAATATAACCGTACATCAAATAATAAACGATATTAATTAGCTAATGTGTAGTTAATTAAGAACCCGACCACCCCACCATGTTAAATGAGGATTAATTAGTAACCAGGATTAATTAATAAATCAGTGACCAATCAGATCACCCCCGATATAAATAACTCCTTTAATTAATACCAAGCCCGCCCTCCGCTATCCATCAGTCACTTCATCACCCTGACTACTGTCCGATCGGACCCTTTAGATCCGACGGCCCTCACTCATATCACGCGGGCATTTTAGTTGACCTTTAGTGCACAATGTGAGTGGTTTTGTGAATAGTGCCGATGCTACGTGTTGAGAAATGTATGGAATCGTGCGGCTCCCCCCAAATACCAATTACCCTCCATAAGCGGTGTGATGAAACCCGCTTACCGCCTCCCGCTAACGATAAAATGTCAATCACTCCCACTAACATAACCCGTCCGTGTCACGAAACCCGCCAAAAAATTTGAATTTGCATAAAAGCAAAGTTAATCCATTTTTCATCCTTATTCTAAAAAACTCATGAATGCAACCAGTACGTAGAAAATGACCAACTCGTACCCAAAACCATCAACCACCCTAAAAGTCGCTGCCCGAGGCCGCTCCAGTCCACGATGTGCTTCCAAGTCAACTAGTACACCATTACCAGTCGCTCCATAATAGGTAATCAAAAGACCACAGCCTTGGATAAACAATCTTAATACTAGTCATAAGAACTGTTTACTCCGAGATTATTATCAAATCTATTCAAATAAAGATGGAAGGTAAAAGGACACAGTAAAGAATAGTCAAAGTGTATAAGGGTTAAAGAGTATTAGATTGAAGAACAAGTCAAGTAAATCATCTAGAATGAAGATAAACAGCAGGGAAGACAATTACAAAACAGAGCATACAAATTCATGTCAAAGTGAAGACAGATGAAAAATGGAGTGGTAAAGTAAAAAGTAAACAGTAAACAGTAAAAAGTAAAAGTGGATGCAATAAGGGTTAAATAGATATGAAAACTCTTTCACCAGAAACAATGAAGTTTATCCAAAGCAAAAGTAAAAAACAGTTAAAATAAATTAAAGGTTAAAAGATGAAATCAGAGCAAAAATGGTACATTCTTCAGAAATTTCCTGTTTGAGTCATAGTTTTGCAGAAATTATTGTGGCCAATCCAAGAAGTATTTCGAGAAACTGGAGTAGGTTTTTGTTCCTAATAGGCTAATGTACAAAAACCTATCTCACTTTTTACACAGGTATTACCAAAAGGGAGATAAGTGCATGTCTTCATACCTATGTTTCAGTTTGTGCAAAGTCCTGTTTTTGACATCTTTTTGCAGAGAACATTGTGAACAACTGGAGCTAAATTTTGGGAAACTGAGAGAGGTTTATCTCAAAAAAATTCTTATCTACAATAAACTCTCACTTTTTACATGTCTATCTCGGATTGATATATACAAGCGTATCATTGGACCCTAAGTTTGCATAATTTCTAGGGTAGAATGCGCAAAGGAAGGATGCAATTAGTGACTAGGATGCCTCATCATCAACTAAGAGTTGCTACCAAATTCGACTTTCTCTTCTTTGTCACCATAAATCCATAGAAATAGTGCCAAATAGGTTCATTAGTTTTGAATGTCCTTTGTTCAAGTTCTATTAATGTAAACAATTGGAGATAGTTTGTGAAACTAATCTTGATATTTTTTCAAGATATTTCAGTTTACAATTAGTATAAATACTTCTTCATTTGAAGTATTTTTGGGTGTTTTGGGTGGATTCTTAGACATTTCTGTAGACAATATACTTTTGGAATTGAAGTGTTGTTGAACAATTTTTGTATGGCTGGCTGGAACAAAGTAATAAAGAAAAGGAGTTTTACAAGATACCTGTGTCAAACGAGAAACAAATAAGTATCCTATATCTTGTGTTTTTTACAGTTTTCTGGTTTAAATATTCATATGTGTTTCATATCTGAATGATAAACAAAAAAATATATTTCAGAAAGAGCTTTACTGCATTATATCTTTAAAATCGTTTATATTCTTAATGTTTTCTTCCAAGCTATCATAGGTATGGAATTCTTAATTGCTCCCTGCTTTTTAATTTATCACTGTGACCATTTAACAAAAAATTCTTAATTGTTTTTTGTTAATGAGCACCCCTTTTCCCTCATCTTGAACTTTGTTGAAGCATTCTTAATTTCCCTTCCTCCCTTTCAAGACCATTTCACCCTTTTAAGCTATCATTTGTCTCTTGTTTAGCTATCTTGCCCTATGAAATTCTCCTTTGTTAAATCAACCTGATCCAGTTAAGCCATCTCCAGTTGACTCCATAGCCCAATGGCCTGAAATATCTTATTCTATCCATCTGCTCTTGAATTCCACCACCAAACAAAATCAAAACCCCCCAAGCTTTCATAACTAGCCTAATATCCCATCAAACAAAGCTATATCATAAAGAGAGGGCCCTCTCTGAGTACAGATTGGCTAGATTCTGTACTTAAAAGAATGGTTTGTGGTTATGTCAGAAATTTCTTTCTTTAACCTTGAGAAAATTCTGAGTGATAACATAGTGGCGACTCCGTTGGGGAGAACTAACATTTTCTTCAGAATTGTTTTACAAAGGTTTAGATCTGATCTATGATGGTGGATAGTGATCAGGCACACAAAGGTTAAATTCATCCACCTGACGACTCCAAATCAATTTCACAATCAAGACTCCACTGGAGAAATGAACTTAAAAGAACTATGTGAAAAGATCAGGCTTTTAACTTGGATTGTTATCCAAGACATTATGTTCTTTCTCATTGATAAATTTTTTCAATGTATATTATATTTTAGAGAAGATTTTAGATTAATTTTTTATTATTTCCCTTTGAAAAATGTAGATATAAAATCTCCTTACACATTTGAGCAACATTCTTCTAATTCTTATGAAGATCATCTTCCAATTGAGGAGAATCCAAAAATTAAGACTGATCATACAATCTTTGTACATATTCCAGTACCTCATAAAGTTCCTAATAGATATAAACCACTCATTTTACCTCCTACACTCCATGCTTTCCCTAACGATTATCCTAAGCACCTCCCTAGGTTTGATGGAGAGAATGGTATCACTGCCCAAAAACATATTCAAGCTTTTGAAGATTATCTTAACTTATTTGAAGTAGATGAAGAGGATGTCAGTATTAGGCTTTTTGCTCTTTCTTTGCAAGACAAAGTCAAGAGTTGGTTCAAAACCCTGCCTGAGGCAAGTATCTCAAATCTCGAGTAGTTTCTCAAACTCTTCCTTGATAGATGGATAGTTAAAGTCAATCTTCTTGTGATCATAGAAGAATATAATCAGTTAAAAAGATATCCAGATAAAACAATAGATAGATTTAATCAAATCTATTATTCAATACCATTAAATATAAGACCTCCCCTTGGTTTAGCTCTTTTGCATTACCCAATAGCATTTGATTCGGAGATTGAATTTCATCTAAGAGAAAGAAACCCCTCAACAATGGAACAGATGCAGAACATGGCAGTAGATGTAGAAGTTAATCTACAAATTAGAAGAGAAAAGTTGAAAGCAGAGAAAGAGGAAAAACTCGACATTTTGATAAAGAAAACAGAGGAAATGATGCAGAGGATCACCATTAAAGTTGAATTTTTTGTTAAAAATCACCATGACACATTTTTTTCACATAATGAAGAGGTTGACAACCATGAACAAATTCCTGTTAATTCCAACTACTATAAATATAAAGATAGAGTTATAGAACCATATGTGGAGAGGCAATCTGCTGATCTAATATGTACATTTGGTGACATTAATTCTTATCATGATGTGCCTAAGCTTGATCAATATAATAATGATTATGTTTCTTAAATCCAAATTAACCTTGCAGAGGAAACAAAAGCTAATTGGAGGAATAAGGAAGTTCAGGTTCAACAGCTTGAAAATAGTGATCAGCTTGTTCATTTCAGCTATGAGAATGAGGAGGAAAGTGCAGAAAATTTTGAAATAAGTGAAGGAAATTTACCATTTTGTTTTTCTTCGTTTCATTTTATCAGAGATAACTATCATGCAATTAGAAATCAAATGTCAACAAGTCTTGATATTAATTATCTAGAGGGCAATAAAATCTTTGTTCAAGACTTTTCATATCTAGATTTGCAGTCCCAAAATGCCATTGAATGTCAGATTGCAGAAGAAGACTTGGAAGCCAAAACATATGATCAAATGATCCAAGATGCTTGCATGCCTCTTTGTTTTGAATCATTTCAATTTTTAAAGGAAATGTGGTATAAAAATTTTAAAGACAAGGGGGAGAAACTTGTAGAAATCTATGAAGTTCCATTTGAACCTATATGTAATAAGTTGCAGCAATCCTTCCAAGTTCTTTATGATCCAATAGATGATAGGTTGGATGATGAATGCAATCAGAATTTCTCTCCACTAACAAACTATGAGAGTCAAAATCAAGATGATAATGGTTTCACCAGACAATCATTAAAATCAGTAGAAATATCATCACAAAGATCAGTTGAAAACATGCAGGGTGATAAAGATGAAGGTATTATTCAGTTTCATGGCATGCAAGCCATACACAACAGATGTACAATTGTTTGAATCAGTTCAAGAATAGTGTATATATTTTACAAGATCCTTTTGTATAGTTTCTAGATTTGATAATGGAGATCAGGAATTTCGTTATCTTCTCAAAGGTTAACAAAGCTATATTTGATTTTAAGATCTCAATTTTAACTACCAACAAGCACAGGCAACGAAATTCACCAATGTACATGATGCTTGAGTGGTTGCATTGGTTGTTTCATTTTACCTAACCAGCAGTTAGAAAGCTGATTAGACTAAGTAGGTAAGATTTCAGTTTGAATAAATTCAGTTCTCCGCAGCAAGTATATATTAGATCAGATTTCATTTTGCAGAAAAGGCTACAATTTCAATTCAAGATTTTCAGTCAAAATATTATACAACAAAACATACACATGTTTGGGATTGGCCCAATGGATCAGGCTACTAGTCGATAGTGTTCTTGACATTTCACAAGGAAATGCCATCCCCAAGTGAAGTCGTTGTTAGGTTCCTATACCAATAGGTGTCATATATCATGATTGAATTGGTTTAGCTCTGAAATATGCACATATCTTTGCCTTCTGTAAATATTTTCCATATTTGTAAAAAATCAAAAAATTAAAAAATGTAAAGAGGGTATGCCCTAGAAAAAGAATAATAGCGTAAAAAGAATAAAGAAAAGGTCAAAAAAGGAAAGAAAATGAATCCCAACAAAAAGAAAAGACCATGAAAGTGTTCAAGTCTAAATGCCACTACTATTTACTTTTATGTATAATAAAAATTGTGTGCAGCTTGTCACCAATGCCACAATCCATGGTAGCCAAATAGTTTAAACTTGGTTATTCCATGTTTTCAATTTCATCTTTATAGAGATAAAGAATAAAATCTGATCAAACTGTATAATCTTGGCAGATAAGTAGATAGGTAGAGTGAATAAAAAGAGCTCAACAGTTTAATCTGAGCCCTTGGATGTAATAAGGCTAGACTTAGATAGATATCTACATGTAAAAGAAAAGAAAGTGTGATAAGGGTTTGCTAGTTTAAGTGCACCCTAATAAAGAAGTAAAAATGTTAGGATAAAGTAGGTAGGGTAAGTAGATGATGGTTGCAGAATAATGTGTGATGAATGGTTGAGTTTAATGCTTAAATTTTTTTTTTCATCACTTAGACAATGCATGTATCACATGGAAGGCACATAAACACTCAAATTAAAAAATGATTAACCTCCCTACTCATTTCCCCTAAAATTTTCAAATTCCCTAAGTGCTAAAAGTAATTGTCAAAGTTAAAGGGGCTCAAAGCATTTCTCTGACTATTGGAGGGACCGGACCTTCGGCCCAATAATTTGAAAGACCTAAAGTACTTAAAACCCCTTCATTAATATTCACCCCTTCATAAAGTAATTCATTCCATTTATAAAGATTTTCCTAAGTAAAATCCTATTTTACTTAGGAAAATTAAAAACATTCTATCTACATGAAACCCTCATATATTATTAGCCTAAGTAATGTTATATGATGAAATGATTTCAGAAACAATAACTTAACATACTTCGTATTCCATAGTCATATTAACCACTAATGTTATTATTATGTAATTCTCGAATAAAACAACATTACCCATGCCTGTATTATTATATTATACAAAACCCCAAATTCTTACATATCCCGCCCTAATGGTTAAATATAACCAAAAATCAAATAATAAACGAGATTAATTAGCTAATCTATAGTTAATTAAGAACCTGACCACCCCGCCATGTTAAATGAGGATTAATTAGTCACCAGGATTAATTAATAACTTAGTGACCAATCAGATCGCCCCCGATATGAGTAACTCATTTAATTAATATTGGGCCCGCCCTCCATTATCCATCAGTCACTTCATCATCCCGACTAGTGTCTGATCGGACCCTTTAGATCCGGCAGCCCTCGCTCATATCGCATGTGTTACACTAAAATTTGTCACCATGACTATCTGCAATTAGTATGGCTCCATCAACAGTCATACTATCCTCCTTGGCAAGCCTTATACCTCTGCTCTCCATGTCAAACTTCAAGAAAGAGAGAAAGTCTTTAAAAATCATGTTTATCTCTGGGTACACAGGTTCTCTCTACCTTACCTGCGTGTATGCACTCCAAGTTCATTATACCTGCATACTTGTACGCTCTGTATGTCAAGGGTTGGGTGCGTACCCCTGTAAAGGTCAAAAGGCGCGAGTTTCATCTTAAAAAAGTTACTTGTGGTCATTTCTAGAGCATTCTAGAAGATTGTTTGACGTGTATTGAGCGCCTCCAGATGGTTCATGTATCCCTATGAAAGAGGAACTTATCCCATCAAGAGAGGAGCTA